>JAGGAR010016075.1:0-28987 GCA_017657315.1 Termitomyces sp. K1Ag
TTTAATTTGGAATTATCCTCAAGATGGCTTCAGTATGGTTGAGCTCGTCGGCTGGTGGCTGTGTCACCAGCTGACAACCCCGCCATCAATTTGGGAATTTACTGATGCTGCTTGTCCTTGCCAACGTCCGACCACGGGAATAGTCAACAAGCTGAGGAAACTACCATTGCACCTCTGTCCCTCGAGCTCCAAGGACTCTGGTTTCGGTTCTATGCACCCCCCTGCCCCCCTCGTATACGCTCAGTTCAAAACGATGGCCCGCAATATTTGATGTCCTTCAAGCTTTCCACTCTTGTAACTTTGCATCCTTGAAAAAGGATGGATATCGAATCATGGATGACTGGGCGAGCCAGTCTGCGTATAGTGTTGGATGCTGATATTCAGCAGATGGATCTCCTAGCCGTAAGCCATGACAGTGAATTTCGCGGTGTCCCTGTCCTCATAAGATCTTGCCACAACCAGCCTGGTACTCCCGACCTTAGGATGTGCGAGAACTGTCGCCGCAAGAGCCTTGTAGCATCCAAGTTCACGGCACCCGATTAGATCAAACCTCTCCTATTCCTATCCGTTCCTGTATGGCGCAGCTTCTACCTTCACGACGCGGGAGAGTGCAGGGTGCTTTGGGCATGGAAGACGAGACGACACTATTTCACCCACTCTACTGCTGGGTGTCCAAACGTAAATCTTCCTGCGAAGATACACTGTCCTTTGGCTTGCATATACGATTGGACCGCTCGATCGCTCCTCTTGTTTGCCAGCTTCAGAACTACCCTCGACGCTCTTTTGAGGATGCTCTCTTTGAAATATAGTAAATAATTGACACGAGAGGATACTACACGTCTAGATACATGGTTTTTACATTGCAAAAATCATACAGATATGTATCAACTCTTAAGGTGGATGTGCAGCGATTGCGTGCAACAGTCGTTCAATCTTCTCCCCCAGTATTGAACCATCTATTCTCTAATTTGCTCGCATGTATCACTAATCACGACGGTGAGTCTCATGTCGATACGGCGGAGGATTGGCAATCGCCAGCCTGCTAAGGTTGCCTGAATATCCATTCTGTGGTGGAGACTGAGGTTCGCGCTCGTTAGCCTGAAGTAATCATATAGAAACTGGGCATGTATACCTGGGTAGTGATATGATCCCTGTCGTTATGCATCGCCGCCTGTTTCTCGAAACGCGTGCGGACATGGGACGGTTCATCAAGCCACATGGTACGGATGATCTGCATAACTTCTGCCTGAGTGCGCAGTGTGCCGGGGGGCGGCGAAGGGAGAGTAGGGAGTTTGTATGTGAAGTAGAGGGTGAATGCGGTTGAGGGGAGAGTTATGCAGTTTGTGCTGGGCATTATTTTGTAGATTGGATGTGTGTTGGCTGTACCTAATACAATATGGGTAGAAGGATGTAGGAGGTGGGAGGAAAAGGGACTCAAGTTATATACAGGTGAGGACAATGGTGGTGGTGGTGGTCTGAGACCTTGAGTCGTTGAATGCCATTGTTACATGGCCAGTAGTGATCCATTGTTTTGCGTTGTACTAGTACATGGCCCAAGGTTGGAATGAGGCTAAGTACAATTGATAGTCAACAGACAAGAGGCAGCATTGTCCTTCGAACTGAGCACGGTGACAAACAGTACATTCAGAAAATGATCGACATATAATATGAATCTAATGATCGACTCTACCTAGATAGCGGCTCCTATCAGAAACCTCGTAGGCATAAAATATGAGCGACAGTCGGAGACGAACGACGTCTTACCTGTCATAACTATACAATTGCACTCGACGACGATACTGATAGTACACTAGGAATGGATACATTGAACGCATAAGGAGTTTTGAAAGACCTTCGATTTTGATTCCAGTCCGTACGATTACGGGCCTTTGACTTTGGCCCAGAGCTTTCACTTGCAAAGAGAGACGAGAAAGAAAATCCAGCTATCACGACTTTCAAAGTCCCAGCAGGGTTCGCCTGCAGAACAGCTGCAGCGGAGGAGAACAGTGGGATAAGAGATCCAAGTCTTACTCGAAGTCAGGCGTCTCTGTCCGAGGAGCTCGATATAAGTAAGGCGTTCTAATCTGATTCTGATGATGGATGCATGGGCCTTGACAGGACGTTGACAGCCTTGAAGGGTTTTATTGGCAACGTGGAGAAGACAGACAAGGATGCGGTTGCATTGTCGAGTGCTCTAATTTGTGATACTCTCCAGAGGCCAGAAATATTGACAAACTATTCAGAAGAATTGTAAAATCACCCAACTTAAAACGATAAAGATTGATAGATATCAGCCTGTGATGACAACCGTGACTTCGTTTCGATTTTCGAAGCAACGTGGATGACTGAGTCTGATTCCAGGGGTGTGCCAAATGGCCGCAAGAAGCAAGCTCACGCCTCGTGGAGAGCATTTCGCTTAGGCCTAGTTAGTCACTAGGACTCTAGCCTCTCAAGCTTCAAGCTTCAAGGAGCGTCGGTCCCAATGATTGTCCAAGAAGATCAAAAGGCAGGCAGGTTTTATGGGTACATCAGCTTCCCGTCCCAGGACCAACATCTGTCATGCGGTAACGTAGATTCAGTAGCAGATTGATTGAGATACTATAGAGCCTATAGTGACGGTACATACCAACCACAACATATGTTGGGGAAAACTTGAGGCGTAGTGTCGCGCGAACAAGAGGTTGTGGAATGTTCTCAAGTTTATATTGAGGATGTGAATCATCTTTGAAGAGATTATCCGGTCATCCAACATTGTGGTCTCGAGTGTGCACTGCCACATGCTGAGAAGAATCGTTGACAAACATCGCGTCAACAACGCGTGAACCAAGCCCGGAACGTGACTAGTGGATGGTGCACCGTGCGGACCGGTTTTTCCAAGTTCACTCATGACCACCATGACCACCTCTCCACCATCTTTCACTTTGGCAATCCCAGACGTTGAAACGCTGCCAACGCTGCGAAGTTGGAAATTCTGGACTCTAAAGGGGCAAACGTTACATTTGGTTCTCTCTTCGAGAAGCAGAAAACGATCATGGTATTCATCAGTGAGCGTCTTTACGTTGCTGATCAGATGAGCCATCGGCAATAAACTTGTTTCCGATGGTGTAGGGCACTTCTTCTGTGGTGTGCACCCCTTTTTATACTCTTTTTGATGTTCAGAGACCTCAATGACGGGCCGCGAGTAGAATTGTCAGGTACCCTTGCTTTCAGTCAATCAAGATTGTAGTGATTCAGTCAATACATTGTTCGCCCTAGATGTTTGTTCAACAACTTGCCTCGATCCCTCAAGAAATACTCGACAAAGCAGGTACAAGAATGGCTGTCGTGGGTTGCGGTGATTGGCAACCAATTCAGTCATACGCCGGTTCGTTCATTGATTATTGTGTCTGGCTTTCACCTCATCCTCATGGCAACTCAGAAACTACAAATTTCTCTGGACTTATCTACGCTGACCCGTCTCGCTCGCTTTATCATGCTCTCGGTATGAACATCGAAAAACTTGAAGGAACGCCATCTGGCCAGCAACGTAAGAGCTATCTTACTATGGGCCCCCTGAAGAACGCGCTGCAAAGCATCTGGGTACGCTTGCTTGACACTATAATTGTGTCTGACACTCTGATATTCGATCACAGAAAGGACCTCTGAGGCACCCGGCCTCCTTGGGAAACAGGGAAATATATCACAACTCGGTGGTGAATTCGTTCTTGGACCAGGCAAGCACCTCAAATCACATTCCTCTCTAGCAAAAAGAAATTCTATCTTCGGAATCCTTTGACTGACACTCTGTCGCAGGCCTTACCTGCTCATTTGTTTGGCGCATGCAACATACAGAAGATCGTAAGCAGTCTTCTGGCCTTCCTTGCCGATACAATGATCATCATGTCTCCCCAGATGTAGAAATTGCAGAGCTACTTGCGAAGGCTGGCGTTGAGTACTCTTAGCCAATCGGTAGGGGTATATCAAACGAGAGTTCAACGTTCACTGAATCACATTTATACTTACAGACACTCTCAAGTCGCATGATACACTTTGGCATGACAGACATTCATTTGTCGCGTATTTGTGACTTCTTGTGCCACTGCTTTTGCTTCTTCGTACTTTGGCAAACCCTTCACTTTCAGACACGGATCTGTCAGTGTTATTCTTGCCCTTTTGATAACGCCAATACCGGAACGAATTTTCACCTTTGTTGGTAAGCAATTCTGCAACTCTTGTAGTTTCTAGTACCGAAACCCATTGACTGTAGCATGATCATGTATCACACGTGTTGTACCGGGTATACTACAACTTCGCATGCTGACAGAAAAAGAAAAACAGGATATCGATTGACCGATTTATCTCCGCCAGTGATTTACTGATTGATCGATTTGATAATCAGAGGCTGCTGTGGCCATTTTGTGCGGCCAGCTAGATCAACAATTATTCTTGGGGATTTCACAGAAAATACTGTCCACATCGTACCCGGCCACGCGTGTTGTACGCCTTCACATGCTACCGAAAAAGGAAGAAAAAAAAACATGTTTGTATGTACTTAAATTGACTGGCCGATTTGATCTCCGCATGCGATTTATCTATTTGATAATCTGTAAAATTTGTGTGGCCAGCTAGATGAACAGATAACTTGTTGAGTACCCACATTGCACCCCGTCATGTCCAATTCTCTCGAACACTCACGCTCGAAATATCACGAAGCACAGGACATCGAACAATCCCAACAGAAGCATGATTCACAAGCAGCATCCAAATTAGAAGAAGCTAGACGACTATTTCGTCGACCTGGAGTGAAGCAAATGTACATAGATTTGGTCCATTTGATGAATTCCAAGGCATCCTTCGAGGACATGCAAGCCTGTTATTCGCCGATCTTCAAGGAGCTTGCCCAATTGATCATTGGCAGAGACGACATACCAGCACCGCCAGCGAAAAAATATGTCTTTGACTTTTTGCGTTTGTTCAACTCGGCTTACGAGAGTAATACGCCGGGGTGGGAGTCTGTGATAAAGTCGGTGGTACAGAATTTAATTGATTACAGTTCGTCTCTCGTATATTGCGTCGATCCTTTTTCACTCACTTCTCTGAGTCGACAGTTACGACAGAAGACCAAAAGCGTTCTTATCGACAACGCATACCAGAACCTTGTGAGTCTTCAAAGACATTTCCGTTCCCATGTTGAAGTAGTGGGCATGAACGCCTACCTCAGATGTTCCATATATGGTGAAAACAGCTTGGAAGACCCCCTATGTGGGCAAGGGCGATCAACTATTGCGAGGTGCTATGAATTCTATGTATATACAGTCCGACGGGAAACCCTACGGGAATTTCTGTTCCATCATCCAGGGATCCGGTACAGGTAAATCCCGGCTAGTGGACAAGCTTGCCGAATCCGTTTTCACAATCCCAATGATTTTGAGATCCGAAGAAGATAAAACAGGTACTTTAGTTTTGCTGAATGTTATCTACTAGCTCTGACCTCATGATGAAGGCTTTCCCTTTGGTGATATGGCCAACAGACGACAGTTGTTTGAGTTCTTCCACAACATTTTCGAAGGTTCCAATACGGCACTTGGAATTCAGCGTCGCTACCTCAAGTTCTTACTGAAGACCATTGTCTACGCCAATAACTGGATCGATGACTGGAAGAAGTCGGGGCATGAGACCAAACATATTGCAGCAGAGTGGCGGGAATATCTTGGTCCTCCTCTCAGCCCCAACCGCCTCGAGATGTATTCAATGGCGATCGAGGCGTCTCCTTTGGAGGATTTTGAAGACATCTTAAACGAGAGCCTCGACAATGCCTCTCTTCGAAGTCGAGGTTAGCCAATGTTTTGTACTAGCGAAAGATTGTCGCTGATGCTATATTTTCAGTGCGAGCATTCATTACCTCAGTTTCGACCAAGCTCAAACCTGAAGGGACAGAGACGGAACCTGCTATACTTTTCTACTTTGATGAAGCACATCACCTCATCAAAGCCACTGAAACACTCTATGGGATTCCGAACTGTACACCGTATTATTGCATGTGCAAAGCTTTCACCTGCATGATGGATGCACCAGTCTTTGGATTCTTCATCTCAACTTATTCTCGACTGTCCGAGGCTACCCCTAAGACACGTAACTTTTGGTCCTCTCGTCCCACTGAACCAAAAGAAAACGATGATAACATGAACGCTCCTTTTGTTGAGCTTCCGTTCGACGTCTGGAAAGAGCCGAGTCTTGTGACAGAAGGCACACACTCTATTGACGAAATCTGTTCGTTGGAGTTCAAAGCTCGATTTGGTCGCCCCCTGTAAGCCACCGTGTTGTCGTATTACTCCATCTCTATCTTCCCTGACCCGCGTATTCCAGGTTTTGGACACTCTTGGAAGATGACGACGGAAAGGATGTGATGAAACTCGCCGTCTCGAAATTGAAACTGGACTTTGAAGATCCAAGTCGGGCTAGCTACTCTTGCGATTACCCGGTTACAGACTTGATTGCTCCTATTGCCGCCCGAGTCGATTTGACTTTTGAGTTGAACCCAGATGAAGCTGCTCTACTTGAAGCATTTCTCGTAGCCAGCAGCATGCGAACCGTCTACTCCGTTCCAAAACATCGGCAGTATCTACGTGGTGGATATCCATCAGAACCTTTTCTGGCGGAGGCGGCTGCCCGGGCGATATTCAAAAATTGCCAAATCGAAGCATTAGGAGGATATCAGTCTACAGAGTGGACAGCAGAAAAAACTGACAAGATCATAGCAAAATACAAGAACGACGTACCATCTGCCGTCTCAGCGTGGATCCGCCGAGGACTCATCGGCAAGGAATCAAGAGGAGAGTTGGTCGCGAGGATGCTTTTCACTCTGGCCTACGATATATCTATCTTGAAGAACCCTTCTCGCGTGGGCAGCATTCTCGATGGCCGTGTCTCGTTCAGCCATAAGATTCCTGTCGTCGACTTTTTGCGTGTCCTTATCTCGGAAGAATACATCGAGAAAATCCTCAAAATGGAGCCGAGTAACATGCCAGGGAAGACGTTTGAAGAAGCGTTCAAAGACGGCTATATCCACTTTACGCAATTCGTCAAAGCGGGCGACATACCGACAATCACCGATGAAGCTGCTTATCTGTTTTTCGTAAGGGCTGCAGCCATTGAAGTCTACGAAAATATGGTCAACGTAGGCCTTGTAATTCCCGTGTGGATTCGTCGCAATGACTATCCCGACCGATGGTGTATGACCGCCATCTTCATTCAAGTGATGGACAGGGCCAACACACCATTCATTCTCGTTGATGGCAAGCAGAGCTTCAACTTCTTCACACCTTCGGACAGAACGGTGGACAATCAACGGCCATACATCACCATCGCGATGGAGTTTGGCGTCTTAGATGCACAACAGAAGAAAGCTCCAGGGTCAGTGAAGCGGATGTCGACAGTGAAAGGGGGACTGAAGACAAATGAAAGGACAATTGAGAGCGTCATGTCCTCTACGCCTGAACGACAGCCTGGCCCGTCTCCACAAGTCTTTTCGTCAAACGCTGTAGTTGAGACCGTCTCTCATGAACACGAGCATTTTTCAAGCACCAGCAAGAAGGTCGACACTCACCCGCGTTATGACATATTGATCAAGGGATGCTCGTCACGGGCGTACAATGTCATCGACCGCCATACTTACTACTCTGATATTTTAGCGCACAAGGATATAGTGGCAGAACATCCACGACACGGCCAGGAGTACCACGATGCAATTATGCGGATGAAGCCTTACTGGATAGCCGGGTCGTCGTACAACTGGGCTACGATGAGGAACAATACTCGTCTTGGTGCTCCTGTCGTTGATTATGTAGATGAAGCGGACCCCAAAGAAATCGATAGGGATATGGGCGATGAAGATGATGTTGAAATGGACGATGACACCGAGGACGTCATACTTCACCCTTATATGGGAAATCATGGTTCGAGGTAACCGCTTTCATAGTCCACTGTCGTTTAATACAGAGACGTTAGCATGTTTTCGAGTTCCAATTGAACCTGAGTAGGGGTTTTTGTTCAAAATCGGCACAAAGACAAGTAACGGTGAGGAGGCAACCAATTAGATACGAATGCTCAACTATTATCATGATTAATGTATCTAGGTTTTCCTTTACTGTCTACATATTAGATCCATACGCCGCTTCTGGTAGGTGAAGGGCGTATATTTCTCATACTGCCAATACCTCCAACTCGCAAGGCACCTAATCGCCTCAACTCATCAATGCGTTCTAACTTCTCAATTAAAAAGCAGGATCAGGTAAACACTGCCCGGGAAACGCGTGCTCCTGTCGCATGAGGCCTCACGAGATATCACGCTCTGAATCTGTCTGAATCTGTTATTATTAAGAGCACGAGAGACTCCGAGTCGGACAAGGGGTCGCTAATCACCGTGCTATCCACCAATCCCGGGCCGGGGGACTCTGGGAAAGGAGTATTGCAATAACTTGTTGCGGAAGATACTTATCGCACGTCGAAAGCTGATAAGTTATTAATGGGCGTTGGGACGAAGGTGCAAAATGACAAACGTGCAAGGACTTGAAGATCAATCAATCTGCCAGATTTCATGTTGACTATGGAATGAGTAGTTATATTAACAGACTAAGAAGAAGGAAGGAGTACGTACAGCCTAAACGAAGAGCCAGTGCACAATCTAGGTCAAGTCTCGACTAAAGAAATGAATGAACAAGGATCGATACCGTTTCACACAAAGCGGCCCGGGCGCTACCGTTGACAAACCTCTGTGAACCTACGGCCATCGCGAGTGGACCTCAAAAAAAGCTCAGTGTCATTATGTGATCAATGATACTTCTGTTTATATGCTCCCAAGCGTGAGATCATCATGATGAATAGAAGACGCACAAAAAGACTCCGAGGGTTGGCAAGATCTTCATTTTCTGATTCCTAATTAAGCAGTCGAGGATTGTCTATCAGAAAGCTAGCATGACAAGTGTGTGTAAGTTACTCACACTAGCAGTGTACGTTGATAGGTATATATAGTATGGGCTAGGGGGCACAAACTTGAAGAAGGCGGGAGTCCGAGGTCGTGCCAATTAAGTCTTAGTCCCGTGGTGGTGTGCCGCCCGCTGTGAATTTGATTCTTCGAAGTTCGAAGAGAACCGGGGACTACCACAGTTTGCCGTGAGTACATGCGTAGTCGTCGGCGAAGTCATAGTATGGGATCGTTCAGTAAGTTATTAGTTATCATGGAGTAAGTGCTGGAAACAAACTTAAACAGACTCGCGGTGGTATTAGTGCATGACTAGTGTCGTAAGTACTAAGTATGCCAATATTCACGAAGTCACGGTGTGGAAAGATGTCCTGCAGAAATAGGTACGGATAGACCCGACTCGGATGTAAAGCACAGATTGAGCATAGATCCCAAGCTGATGGAAATCTCCTATCGTGAAAATAGAGTGTACATCAGGACTCAGGAGTAAGATCGGGAGGAAGCACATATCTACTGACCATGTTACCCGTTCTGAGCCGTGCACCCGGTAAGAAGTCCCCGCAACAGCCTGAACTCTGAACACTTCAACACAGCAGACAGCAAATATAGATATGTTAAAGTGACTCTCTGCGGCGTCGTCCGGACCACCCGTCCCGTACCGCACCACGCATCGACACTAATAGGTATGGCAACTTCCGGTCGTGGAATTGAATACAACGCGTAAATTTGGTATCATGATGATGCTGATGATATACGTAACTTGGGCGTTGGGGTGCCCATCACTGGCATCACATGGGTGGCATGGTGATACCTCCACTTCGCGAAATGCGAAATGCGTGCGATGGATGGTATGGTCGAACGTCATAGATACATCTCCAATGTACAATCATATGATACATGTGTAACTGAAGTTGAAGATGCAAGGGATGATCGATGTCGAAGTCGATGAACTTCGAAGGCATGACTCGCCTTGTTTCCTGCCGGATAAGTTCACGAAGGGGATTGGAGGGGGGTCATATGATAATGAACGATCGATGCTAGTATCCCATGCGGTACACCGTATGTGGATCTCAATCTAATTTCGCATTTAGAACCATGAGGACCAGACGTGTTTGGACTGATAATCGCATATGCATGAGATATGTCATAAGATGGATGGGACATTCCGAGTCGGATATTTCATGATGGTATGTATACTTACATGGGTAGTTACATGAGGAGGCGCCGTGCGTAGGCCGGTGACTTGACATCTGACAGGTGATTGTGATCCGTGAGGTTATTGACGAAGAAGCAAGGAACGCGTAAGTACTAACGTTAATGTGCGCGTAAAAATACTGTGGCTGCAAATGGGAGGGAATGAACTTTGAATGGATGGATGGATGGGAGTGTGTGATCTTCGACGGGGGATGATATGATGTAGGGGGGATGAGAAATGATCCAAGGATACCCTATCTTGCGAAAAGTGAGCTCGAGCTCATACATGGATATCTGTAAAGACTCGGAATCATATGTATGATGAGAATGAGACAAAGGAAAAAAAAAAGAAGCGCGGATGAAGCATGAAGGACAATGGATGAAGAATGATGAGGCAGTAGTGGTACTATAGTACAAGTATGCAGAGATGAGAAATGGTCAATGCGGCCACGGACAGGTATTTTACATACTGTTTAACTTTTACTTCCTCCTAAGCGACAACAAGCACACGGCGCCGCGGTACGTCATGTCATCAGCGGGACAAGTCAACCTTTGTGCCATACTATCCAGGGTCGCGCCATCAAAGTACGTTCGGATCTCATGTTGAGTTGAGTAGCGGAACCGAGGGCGGCAATTGTGGCCATGACAGTCGTCAGGCGCGGCTACATGACAAATGTGACATTAGATCCCGCCCGAAGGGTCGAAACATACGACATACCAGGTGCAAAAGCGAAACGCTCAGCATCGTCGTCCATATCCATATCCATATTGTCATCCTCGAAATCGTTCTCGTAGAGACCGGGACTGGGACTGCGGTTCCTCATCACCGTCGAGATAGGCGGGAGCTTGAGAGTCGGCGGCTGCGCGACGGGGTAGTACGCGAGGTGGTACGGCGCACTATAGTTGTACGGGACGTACTGGGGCCAGTGGTACCCCGATGAAGGGGTAGGCGCGGCCCTTGGGTGAGGGGGAGGATAGGGATTGTAAATTGGTCTTGCGGACAGAGGAGTCTGGGATGAGGAAGTACGATCACTGGCAGTGAAGGTCTCTGAGGGAGCGCGAGAGGCGATCTCGGGGGAGGGTGAAAGGGAAAGGACGCTAGATTCAGTTACAGAAGGTGTGGGTGAGTCAGTGTAAGCGGAGAGAATTTCTGGGTGGGCCTCCGCAGTCTCTGTGGCGGCGGTGGCTTTAGTCCCTGCTGCGGGAAGGGTGACAGAGGCGGAATTGGCGACTGCAGGCACAGCTGGCTTTTTTTTCGACTTTCTGGTTCTCTGAATACATGAGCATGAGCTATGACAGCTATTCTTCATTTCGGGCTTATACACACCTTGGGCAGTGCCTCGCCTTTCATCATCTTGACTCCCCTGCACAGGTCCCGATGCTTGGCCCACAGGCCACTATAATACTCGTTGCGTTGGTCCAGCTTGATCCATCGCTTGCATCCCAGGCATCTGACGATCCGGGAGCGCACTTCGAGGGTCCATGGATCCGCTTCGAGCTGACGACGCCGCTCTTCGACATCTGTGCAATTCTTGCGCTTCCTTGTGCGCTGCTGGGGCCCCTTGTGATCGCTCCGAGAGCGTTTCTTCGGGGGCGTGCTGCGACTCGTGCTGCTGGGGCTGCTAGGGGACTCGGGCTCTGCGACGGGTGGCTTTGCAGCCACCACAGCCTGCAGGGACATCGACGATTGAGAAACTCGAGAATTGATATCGTGTGCTGAAATGCGAGAGCTGGATCGCGTTGACATGGAAGGATTTTGAGTGAGAGGTGATGAAGAAGTGTGGTTGAGGAAAGTGGGTGGACGTTCGGAATAAATAAGGGGGCGGTAATTTACCACCCGAACTAAAACCTCAAAATCAAGCGGAGTCCTTTCGCGGAGTATGAGTCGGGTAATACGCCGGACCCTCATTTTATCACAATATGATCTCCACGTGCTCCCCACTGTTGTTCTCACTCAGTCACTGAGTCCGAGTCACTGGGCCTGTGAACTGCATTGTCTTTACTCCAATCCCCTCTTGTTTCGCTCCATTGTCACTGCGAACAGTCCCCAGTGCATTGTGCTCGCCATCAGGCCTGGGCAAGCCCAACAATACAGGACAAGGGAAGTATCATGATTTCATCAACCATCTCCCATCAGCTCTCATCGCTTATCAATAAACAACTTAACAAGGGAAAAAAAACTCTTTCACCCCGCACTGTGTGCGAAAAACAAGGAACAGTTCCGGAACGTTCCTAACAGGTGAGTCTGTGTACCTGGAACAAGGCGCTCAATCAGTTACCCTAAAAAACTTGTTCTAAAATCAACCTCTGCCGGCACCCTGTGCACCTGGCACCTGGGAGAAGATTCAAGCTGATTCAAGAAAATAAACGCCGTTCTCTTATGTTATGTACATCCCACAGTCCGACGGCCACTCCCATGACGCCCATTGATCTACCTACGCTCGGAACGATCCTCATTACACCGCGAGCACTTCATCTTCTTCACATACTGATTCGACCCCCGTGGATCCCAAGCGTGGCGTCCGTCCGCTGCGCCCTTGCAAATCTCTGGATCGGAACTCGGTACCGGTATGTCGACGCCGGGGGTATCACTGTCAGTGTCAGTACTGGCAGGAACCGAGTAATCCCTACCGTTATCGTTGCTGTTATTCTTATCCTTTCGCAGACGGCGAAAACCCGATGACGATGATTTTCCATGAGACATATGACCACCGGACCTACTGCGTTTTGTATCCGTTATCATGCTCCCTAGTTCTTTTTGGGAGTCGGAGTTGGAAGTAGTACTGCTTTGGAATATGTTGGATCGATCTGAGACGCCGTCTCTGGTGGAAGATTTGCGCGAAGTCTTTGAGCTGTCATGTCAGGCTCTGTGCAGCTCGTCAGCTGGATATGTCTTCACGTACAGGTTTGATCTTCTCTCCGTGAACACCGCGATTATTTTGACGATTTCTTTCGGCTGTAGGTTTCCTGGACCGTTCCCCGAAATCTTCAGACCTTTCGGTGGCAGTAAAACCCCAATGAGCACATACCTTCCGACTTTCTGACCCGATCTGAGATATTGTCCAGTATCCTTGTGCGGGGACCCAACCGAAGGCTGCATTCAATCCGACATAAACCTCCCTTTACCCCCAAATCCAACCAAAAACTCACCTGTTCATCACCTTTCCCCTCCTTCTCCCCCTCCCTCTCTAAACACCCCCTCAACTCCTCAACCTCCTTCTCCTTCTCCCTCACCTCCCTACTCATACTCTCGCATGCCTCTTTAAACTTCACATTATCCTGAAAGAGATCAACGATCATCCGCTGTCGCCCCGCGATCCAGTCGAGGTGGTACGCTGTTTCTTGTTCTTTCTGGAGGATCGTTTGTGTGCAGAGGGCGCATGTCTGAGTTGACGTGTTTGTGGCTTGGGATCGGGGTTGGGCTTGGCGTTGGTTCGCGTCTACGACGAGATCCGCGACACGCCGTTGGAGATTGAGGATGCGCTCGAGGTATCCAGTCGCTTGGTTCTCCATCTCGAGTTTCGTTTGTTCGCATGAGGTGCAGTATGAACCTGGCATCGTGGATGTCGATGTCGATGTGCACTCCTTCGGGGTGTCGATGAAGGACCGGAGGAAGTCAAATACTGGCATGCTGAAGACAAGGACGCTGAGCTCGAGAAGGGGAGGAATGGATGGATTCCTCGAGGGGTTGGGAGGCTCATTGTACGGTAGATATACTACCTTTCTGTGCATTTGCTGTGCGTGTACTCTTACTTTGACACGACATACACAATAGAGAACTGTGTTTCCATGGTTGTTGTTGTTAGCTTAGGTTGTCGTAAGGTTCGAACTTTGCAGTGTATTGTATTGACAAGACGTAAGTAAACTTGAGAAGACGTCCATATTGAGGCTGTACAATAACCTTGTATCCACACTTACTCGTTGATACATCTCACAATCACAAGACGCAACCTACCTACCTACCATCAGACATGAGACAATACTCACCGACGCCACATCTTTGATGCCCCTTACAACTCCCAGCCCTACCCCACCTTGTAATGCTGCCGCTTACGGCTTCTCTGATGTCTGATACAGACGGAAACCTTCACTTAATATCCGATACGGACACGTTTGAATCAACATCAAACCTAATTCACAATCACAAATTGTCAGTTATACTTCGTAGATAACAATGGTGGATGACAAATGGGGGTATGTATTTGCGGAGCAGAGCCCAGTGGTAATTGTAGGGCATGTAGCATGGATAGAGCACCTTCTTGTTGAAAGCTGTTCCATGAGTCATGACTTCAGTCAACGAGGCTGGATCGGCGAAGTCTAGGCCTAGAGTGATGACAAGGATAAAGTCATTTGTCCAAAACACGCCGTCGATAATGTTTTGCAGCGCCGAAACGGGAGGAAGCGCAATCTGGAAAGGGGCGCTTGATAGCAGTTCCAGAAGGACCTCTAGGTACCTTGATCATGACTGACGTTCGTCGTGCCACCGTCTTCTTGAAACTTGATGAGTCGAATTCGGAGTGATACACAACAATTGAAGAGTGGCCTATAGCTGAGGTGGCATCCTGAACAAGAATGAATGAAGTTCACACCAGCCCCGGACGCCGTCTCCTAGGTAGTGCGATTTGAACCCACCAATGGGCACCGTTTCAGGACAGAAGAAGGAAACCTTGTGACCTCAGGTCCGCTGCATGCAGAGGGAGAAGACGGACAAGTAATATTAGTGCTCAGGCTCTCTGCAGAGTTCGGGATGTTCAAGTCCATATATGACGAGATCAGAACAGCTGATACGGTCTCTTATGAAGAGAAGAATGAGTGATTTGTGCGAAAGGAGCCGGGGAAGGCAGGTGTTGACCTTACGTTGATGAGGTCTTGCTGCGCAATATGAAGAAAAGTATACGTAAATTCTGGAAATCGATGTTCGAAGGCCTCCACGGACAAACCTTGCAAGGTGACGGGTTCAACTTAAGATTCAGTGTGTAACACTGCCAAGATGTATGACGGTTATCTCAACATCAGTCTTATCTTATCTTCAACGGTCCTGGGCGGCCTGGGCGGACCTGGTCTCCGGCGACGGCATCGTCTGACCTATTATAAAACTTTGCTTTCTTCCTTTATAACCGATTATCACATCTCATCTCCTGAGTCCTCGACTATGCCTTTTGAAGTACCGACCGACCTGCAGACTAGCCTTCATGCGCGTTATGGGAAGGACAAGGTTCGCGTTCTACGAGTTGTCCGTGAAGGAATCTGGCACCATGTTGTCGAGTACAATGTGACTGTTCTTGTGGAAGGTGATATCGATGCTAGGTGAGTATCACGAAAGTGGCATCTTCAGCTTCGACAGTTTGTGCGGAAAAGCCATGTGGTATCTGATCTATCTTGATCTCGTCGTCGACATGTTTCTGAGTAACTGATCATGTATCTCTCACAGCTACACGAGAGCCGACAACTCCGTTGTAGTCGCAACTGACTCCAGTGAGTACTTATGTGCTTCTTGATTCGCCAAAGCTTGACTTCCTCCAAAGTGAAAAATATCACATATTGTACGCGATCATCTGGTCCATGAGGTTGATACTGCTCTAAATCAACTATAGACCTTGCAAAAGTCTCTCCACATGTTCTTGTGCCGGAATATTTTGCTTTGCATCTTGGAACTCATCTTGTTTCGCGCTACTCGCACATAAAGAAGGCATTCGTAACGATTGAACAGCTGCGATGGTCGCGGATCCCTGTAAATAACACTCAGAGCCCGGAGGGCGCAGCGAAAGGCCACACACACTCATTCTTGCGTGATGGGGACGATAAACGGGTTATCAAAGCTGAGGTTAGTAGTCTAGACCACTCTATCTTTGGCAATTCATCCAAAGATGGCCTAGGTCGACGCATCGGCAGGCAAAGATAAACTCGTCGGCCGGGTCTCGGCCGGCATTGGTGATCTTCTTGGTACGCACCCTTTCTCCGTCACACGCCACCTCTTTCTGACGAAGTATGCATGCGGTAGTTCTCAAATCGACCGGATCCTCTTTCACGTCATTCATCAGAGATGACTATACCACTCTTGCCGAGGTCGATGACCGCATCTTCAGCACTGCCGTTGATCTCCAGTACACGTTTGCACCAGTTGATCTTACCGCGCCCATGGATGGGAAGAAACTCGATTTCAAACTGGGAGAAAGCGTCAAAGGATCTGTTTGGGATGCTACGGGCGTTTCGCAGCGTGCAAGGGATATAACTCTGGAAGTCTTCGCAGAAGACAATAGCGCCAGCGTGCAGGTAAGACGAGCCCTCTCTCAATATCCATCTCTGTTAACCCAAAATCAATGGCATTCTAGGCCACGCTTTACAAGATGGCGCAAATTGTTCTCGCGCAGAATAGCGGTGTTCAGGTCGTCACCTATGCTTTGCCCAACAAGCACTATATCCCTGTGGACATGCGCTATATTGGCGTCGAGAACGTCACTCCTCCGTGAGTATTCTTTTTGCCCTCCCTGTCGAATTTTCAGGCGGTTTTCATGGTATCGATTATCGACATTTTTTGGATACTCCTTCATCTCTTTACCCCTTGCCTTCTACCTACTGACATACCAAACCATGTAGTTCAAAAGCTGAGGTCTTCATGCCCGTTGCTGCTCCAAGGTGCGCATAATTGATATTTTCTCATGTCTCTGTCCCTAACCCTAGGTGGTAGTGGTCTTATTAGTGCAACTGTATCCCGTAAATGAAATAGAAATATTTGGAAAGCTGGACATTGTTAGTTCTTCTTGCAGAATGACCTTTGTGGCTACAAATGCCGAAACTGGTTCCAAACGTCCGTCGCTGGCTTGATTGCATATCTTATCTCTTATCTCTTATCTCTCGCTTCTGGCCGGACGGTGGACTCCGCTGCCCGAGAGCGCTTAATCTGGTTTGTTCGGTTCCACCAGTGAAAAAAAAAACAACACGAATGCCGCTGCAACAAAACCCAGCCCTGAGGCATGAGGGGTGACGTGGCTCCTGCTGGCCACGACAATCAACAATGTCTTCTTCACTCAACATTCCCTTCCTCCTGGGGGGTATGATCCTCACTGTGAGTGAAAGAGTTGTTCTGGAGTCTCATGTGCTCAATTCGTCTGTTATATAGGGCTCCAGCAATTCCTTATGGGGTAAATTTCAGGTAAGCACACGACATAATTGATTCTTGTCTCTTCGTTAACTTCTTTTAAGGACATGCAATGTGTTGAGAACTGCGCAGATCCGGATCCACGCAAGCGCATTCTATATGAGCAACCTGTCTGGCAGACTCTCCAGATGTTCGGTGCGTCAAAGAGTCTGTTCTTAAAATGACTTCCACCGACAAATATGCATAGCCGGAGAGATGCTTTGTGAGTTTCGATGTCTCTCATGAATTGCTGGCTCAAACCTGGGTCTTAATCGCAGGTTTCCTGCCTGTCCTTTATGTACGATTCAAGTCCCTTCGAAGATCACAGCCAATTCAGCTTGCGCAAGACGATGATGTTCACTACGACGTCAAACCTGACGTCTCCAAGGATATGACCGGCTGGCATGTCTTTCTCTTCTGGATTCCGGCCCTCTGCGATCTCATCGCAACCACCGTACGCCCTTCACCTCTTCTTAAACTGCCATTGAACGAGAACTATGACTCACAGCTGATGAACGTTGGCCTGATATACACGCCTGTCTCCATATATCAAATGACTCGCGGTGCCTTGGTTCTCTTTGTCGGCGTTTTCAGTGTCATCTTTCTTCGTCATCGACTATGGCTATATCAGTTGCGTCACCGTTTCTTTCAATGTCTGCCAACGAACCCTGATGAATGTTTTGTATCGCTAGGTGGATATCTCTCCTCTCCGTCGTGGGGGGTGTTAGCTTGGTCGGTTATAGCGGGTCACTCGTTTCCGAAATCATTAATGCGTCGACATTTCGTGGTCTTATTGATCTGACCGAAGGTTCAAGCAATGAGCCCCAGCTAGGCCTCATTCTTATTGGTGAGTCGTCAAAAAGATCCAGTGATCTGATATCTGATCGTTACATATCTTCAGGTGTATGCTTGATTTTGTTTGCTCAGGTCTTGTAGGTCGCACATCATGTGTACCATCGATACCTCCCTCTTAAAGCTTTCATCACTCAGTGCTGCCACCCAATTTGTCGTTGAAGGTATGTGAACAATACACCCTTCAGTCGCAGAACTAAATCTTCCACCCATCAGAGAAAATCATGGGTGAGGAACTACATACTACGGTTGAGTCCAAAGCAAGGCTTATATCCTTTGCAACGTAGAACGTTACTCAGTTACCCCTCTTGTCGCAGTCGGCTACGAGGGTCTTTTCGGCACCGTTTCTATAATGCTCTGTATTCCGATCCTCACGATCCCTTCGATCTCGAAACTTTCACCTTTCTTTGACCTTTCTCGTGGATGGCATCAATCCGTCGACAATCCCGCGGTGCTATCCTCCGGGATAGCGACTGCCATCAGCATCGCATTCTTCAACTTTTTCGGCCTCAGTGTCACTCGTCACGTCAGTGCGACTGCACGATCATTGACTGATACATGCAGAACTCTATCGATCTGGATCATTAGCCTTGGCCTCGGCTGGGAGATATTCCTCTTCCCCGCATCACTATTGCAAGTCCTAGGCTTTGCGCTTCTAGTGTATGTCTTTTAGTTTTCCAAAAGTTCTTGAGCTGATCCTTGTCTTTCTCCCTAAGTTACGGAACAGTACGAGATTCACCACTCGGATCTGGTTTGTCACTAAATTCGATTTTGCCGTAGTTCCTTTTCAACAATCTGGTCAGGGTACCAACGTGCCTTCCAGATCCTATCCTGGAGTTGTCTCGATCGGTCATAGATGTTGAGGGGAGTTCTGATCCTCTCCTCTTGACCTCAGAGTCAGCGAGTGATTCTCCTCCCAGATGTGGTTGAGGTGTATGCTAGGCCCGCTCGTACGGAGCATGGACTACTCAGCCTGGTTGCTATGATGCTCTTTCTCAACATCATGAATATGGGGGAGTAGTAGGATTTCATTTTGTATGTCTCATTGAAGGTTTGGTTTAGCACAAGGAATATACTTCTTTGTATCTCTCGGCTTTGTAAGAAGATCAGACTACATAAAGCATCGACAAGCAAATTGAAGCGGCAAGCCACCAATCATGGCAGGCGGCTACACCTACGTCAATATAATATACTCCTCCTCCTCCTCCTCCTACAAACGCCCGCTGCCGCCATCATACTTGTCTTCGATTATTACTTATCTGATATCATCCAAGCTTTTTTAGAGACTTATGACTCAAACCGTCGTCAAACAGTCTCGTCTTGACTCTTCATATTGAGTCGTGCACTTAACTCCTTTTGAAAGGCTACACAAACTTCAAGAGTCGACCTTAGGATCCTTGAATCTGTTAATCTCCAATAAGTACCGAAGGTCTCGTCTCGTCCGCCGCCGGCGCACAGTAGTCTCCGGTAGCAGACCTTATAACAGATGATACACATAAGTAGTCGATCACAGCCCCAATTCTCCATCACTGATCAGATCAAATTGATCTTTAGGCGAACGATGCATATGCCAGCTTGCATATGATGGTCTTGTTTCATCATCATCATTTTTCCACCCACGGGTGACGGATCTGGCAGCAACTTCAATACTTCTGGACTCTCATGGATAAACTCTAGCTGGTCTCAATCCCTGCCTTGTTCGAACACCGGTGCTGGTCACCATTGTCGATAATGCTGAGATCTTCGATGCATCTTGCTGTCTTAGCTCTTGCCTTCTTTCTAGCCCTCAACGTGCTCGCTCTTCCTCTTCAGACGAGTCATAGTTCCCCGACTTCCCTACCACTTAGTTCCGGGGCCTCTCCCGTGTCCGACGTACACCACTCTGTAGAGTCTGTACGTGAGGCTTCCGCTACACACACGCATGGTGCTCTCGCTATAGACCTTCTGGAAAACCACCTGCAGAAACGGCAGATCGGTCAAGCCGTCAAGGCTATTGTAAAAGGCATTTCAAAGCTCATCTCGAAGATTGTTGAGAAAGTCAAAGCTAAGCGCCGGGCGAAGAAGGTACGTAATGACTGAATTACAATCACTCTGCACCTCTTTGACGGCGTTCGTTACAGCTAAAGTCAGAGTTCACGAAGAGTGTAGTCAATCAAGGCCGCCACGATCATCCTCAATTCAATTGGGTCATCTGCCACTCCAAACATCACGTCAATTTCAAAGGTACAAAGGGCGTGGACTGGGATCATGAAGAAAAAAACTTTGAAGTCAATGGGAAGTCGGTCAAGTACATCATTTTCCCTTTACCGTTATCATGATGCTCATGGTTCATGGAATTCAATTCCACATCTATTGATAGGTACGATGTATACTTCGCTAGGGAAGGCGAGTTTTTCAACCAAGGCGGTAAAGGTTCCGTGGATGTACGTCTCAGCAGGTTTTTCTCTTCTGATCTCTGCGTGCTGATCAGACTCTGTTAGTGGGCGTATGACGGATTCTATGACGTGGATCGTAAATCAAAGGGCAGGCATATCATCTTCAAGCGTCCCCCTGGCACATAGTTTCAAAGTAGATAATACGAAACTCAGAAGTTCTCCACTACAAGGGCATGTCATGTATATCACTGGTATAGTAATGACTGTCCATGTCCAAGGACAGAAAGTTTGCAATACATTGAGAATTGCTACCTGTTCGGCTGTGCATCGAAGAGGAGAGATAGCCCGGAGAAGATTTTCGTCGGGATGGGCTAACATTTGGAGAGTACTTAGCAAGGTTGGCCAAGTTAATGATAAGGCCTCGCAATAAGACTGATGCATGCTAATTTATTGATGAAAGATGATAGAGATGGGTGATTGTGAGCAAGTGAGTAGAGATGTCGAGCAAGGAAGGCGAAATATCCAACGACGTAAAATTATAACAAATGTTGGAACGGGGGGAAACTCTGATATACACGAAAGTCCCATGTGTCGTCCCCAGAAGTCCTTTGATCAAGTTGATGTGATCTAGTAACTGTGATCCTTCTAGGGTGCACTACAAGCGTCCGGGTACCATTATTCCAAAATTCTGGGGCACTCAAAGCGGCGTTCCACAACCACTGGATATGAAGCAGAACTGGAGCGGGAAGAGGAGCCTCGCCGGATTGTCTAAAACGGCATAATTGCCGCAGGCGAGTAGGCGAACGGGTGGGTGCCGACAAGTGCCTTGGACTTGTCCTCTCTGTTTTGAGCATTCCAATCTTTAACACTGAGACTTCGGCTAAGAGAGCATTAGACGTACTGAGTATACAAAAGCTTTTGACACCATGATGATGGATCCGCGCTCTAGTCCTAGGGACATCGATGGCTAGAGGACAACGTGTTACAGGATCCGCTGAATGTTATGGTTCACAATGACATACTGTGCACTGAGGTTATAATGCAGTCAGCAACAATCGGATTGCGCAGAGGCAGAGAATCCGATAACCAATCCAGTCTTTCTGAGCGCTGACCGGATTCAACGCTTGGTTCTCGTCTTGCGCTAGTAGAGCCACGTTCTGTACCTGTACCTCCATCGAGTGAAGGTAAATTCAGAGTAAGTTGTCAAGTAGGTTCAAGCAAAAGGGTTATAAAGCGAAAAAGAACTCGCTAGGGCTGCGGAGAAATCTATTTGACGTGATACTTCTTGGTCGATGTTGACAGTGGTCCTCCTGACCAGTTTTACGTTTGACATGGGCAGTGCCGAATGCCGAAGCGTCCGTAGTTCATGACAGTCGATCAGAACGAGTAATATTTTCTTGAGAATTAGAATAGCAGAAAAGGAACTTCCAAAATGTAAGACAAAGTACAAAACCTCCAGTATCAAGAGCGCTTTTCCCTAAACATGACTGATGCCTTGGGGTCGGCTGAGATCCTCGTGGTGAACCCAGAATTCGCAGGTCGTGGGCCATTATTCTCAAATGCCACGTCGTAATTGAGTAAAGTATGCGCAAGTAAGGCCTTGATTTCGTTGACAGCGAAGAATCGTCCCGGACTGGGGTCGAAATTTGTTCAAAAAAAAAACAGATTAAAGAGTCAATGACTCCTACCATGCATTTCTACCATGTCCGAAAACAATATAATCATAACTCAAGGCGACCATTTGATGCTTACTGAACCCTTCGGATTGAAGTTCCCTCTTTTTGGAAAATCGGAAGCCATCGAAGACCGACGCATCCATGTAAGTCTCCTGTGGGGAAAGGTACTTTGGCATCGCTTTCGAAAGCGTGAAATAGACAGTCTACCTCGTCGTGATGCATCGCAAAATTGGGAACAGCAATGATATGTCCTTTGGGAACGACAGTTCCATCAGAGAAGGTGAGGTCCTTAAGAACCTTTCGTTGCATAATTACTGGATGAAGTAGATTTATTCAAAAGCACGATCAAGTCAAAAGATTCTGAAACGTACGAGCATTGTTCGCTCCGAGCCTCTGTGATTCCTTGATAAAACTGTCAAGTTTCACCATCTTGTGTAACGACATTTTTGAATACCCTTCCTCCTTGATCACTGTCTCCACCTCTTCACGTAGAGCTGGTACACAAGACGGATTGGCTGCAAGGTCAAATAGAACTTGAGTGAAGGCCTGACGAAAAGGGTCGATACCAGGGATTACAGAAGGACGCCAAAACTTGTCTCACCTGCGATGTCGTGTGGATAGCAGCAAAGTTTATCACCAAGATACGTATACTGAGGTCGCGGACAGTCTTCTGGTGTTCTTTGGCATGGTCCAATAACCAAGACAGAGCATCATTCTTGTTGCGCATCTTAGGGAAAGCTAGTGAGAGAAGAACAATGTACTCACCGGCCTCTCCGGCCAATCTTTGCCGTATTTAGCCTCCTTATCAAGTCGCTCCTGAATGAAAGGGCGAAGATGGCCCATGGCACGTTGAATATGCGACTCGACGTTGGAGAAATAGCGTCCAGCAAATCTAGGGCCAATTGTTAGATGATGACCCTTCGATAAACAACCAACCTACGGTTTCAAAAAGTTCGGAAATAAGTTAACAATCTGGGCCGTCTTCATGACATCAACAGCGTATTCGATGTTGAGATCTCTGTAATCATTATTTCGGCCTGATAGAAAATGAGATGCAAAGGAAATCTTATGAAAAGGTCCAAGGACCAACAGAGTGGGAGACCGACAAATAATCGATTACTAGAACGGCTAACTATCTTCCTAATTGTGGACATTGCGTTAATTGCAGTCCATTCTAGTGTACAAGGATTAGTCCAGAACTAAATTCGAAGGGCTCTTTCCTGACCTTCAGTCTGCGGAATATATTCTTCAAATGCTGATTTGATTTCGTCCTGTACGTCAGGAAAACGCGCAACCAGGCTGCGAGTAAGAGGAGTTCTGACAACTTCGACGTGATAGGAACTATGGAAAGCTTCTGGACCCATGGTGTACATAATTTGAAGGAACTTGAAGTCGCTGTGTCAAATATTAACTCGGGGGATACCGAGAAGACAATACCTACATCTTTCGCAGCTGCGCGGAAAGAAATATAATCATCTGGAGCCTTGCGCAGTTCGTCTATAAACCGGGGACCGCTGACGACCACTATCCAGTTGGAGACACCCGGAATCTTGAATACAGCACCTCGGTACTATGAGACCTGTTTTAGTTACTCTATTCGTCAACGGTCTTAATCTGAACCTTAGCATATCCCTCCTGGATCATATCACGAGCATTGGATACAAATCTGTATGCTCCTATGTACGAGGAGAGGATCCCCGAACCCCCGATAGTAGGTACCTTGTTCAGCTGGGAAAGGATCAATGTTGAGAAGAGTTTGAGGTGTTGGACGACATACGACTCTTCTGTCGGCCCAGGCCTTGTAAAGTGTTGATAAGACATAGAACGAGGAGATAGCGACTGCAGTCGCGATGAGGAGGAAGTTATCCATTGAAGAAGGACACGGGCATATCCCTGGCTTCTTAAAGCTTCAAAGTGTGGAGAACTGGTACCCACGCATGTGTAACGAGACTGCCGCTCCGAACAGGATGACATAAAAACGATGAGTGATAGTGCGACCGTCGGACTCCCTAAGAAGACATCTTGGAAGTAAGTATATGTTTGGATTTTAAGAGATCTTTGGAGACTTGACGGCGGGAAAAAGAAGTCATACCAGCTACCTATACAGTCAGGTCAGCGGTCATTTGACTAGCATATATTGCATTCGATCATGATCACTGTATCACGAGGATCGGTTACGAATTTGTACCCTCTTATGTATGAGGAGAGGAATCAAGTCACGAAGAACTTACGGCTTCTATCCAAGGGGGAAGCAAAAGTAAAATAAAACATATCAGGTCGAATTTTTTTTCAACACCAATGTGGGTGACCTATCTGCTTACAAATCTTTCCATATTTGGTAGTCGGACCACTGGCAAATCCCAATCTGTTACTATGTTACTAAATTGCTATCTACGTTCACTAGTAGCTAAGGTCATATCTGTTATGATATGCCTTGGTAGACTGTCTATGCACCTATTCAAAATGTTCTGCTGCACCTCACAAGCCTCTTGTGCACTCTATGATCATAGTGTAATATATGTAGTGTTCGATATGTGACAAATAGATAGGGCCCTCTTAAATAGCCATTATTTTTTGCGTATTCATTCAGATTTTGACTCTTTACAAATTGACTGCCATATGATAGTTAAACTGCAGTTTCACTCTCTCTGAATTAGGATTGAATGACATTGAGTTTCATACTTCATCTTGATGAGATCTTCAATTATGATATAAATATTCACCACTCTGCCAATATGATACATCGTATAGAATAGTAATCTGCTAGTTTCTCACATGAAAAAACTTTGGCAAAGGTACCAAGCCTCAGAGAGGGATGTACTCATCAGGTACTTCCATTTGTATACTGACCCCCTTCCACAATTTTTTTAACAGCTCTGACCTTGACCTACCTACCCATCCCGATATGACAGATTGCGCACGTGATCCCCCCTTGCTTCTATCGGCTCAAGCGTTACAAGGGCCTGATGCAATGGAGAGTGAGGAAACGGTGGCGCAGTACAAATGAAGGGGAAGTTTTTCATTGTGGATCGCGCATAGATCGGAAGACCTGGATTTTTGTTGAATTTCACCGCCTCCGAGTCGGTGAAAAGCATTTGTCTGTCTGCGATGAAAGATGATGAGCTAGAGTGAGACATCAGGTTGAAGCCTTTCGACGCGTGTATAGCAATGCTGTTGGTGTCCAGTCATCTCAGGCTCTGCAAAACCATTCAATGATAACCTCACAATGGGCTATCACAAAGGGAACTGGTATTTGAATCTCGTGAAAGACCAACAAATAATGATTGAAGGAAGCATATCCTTCACGCGGAGGCCATGCTATTGTACGCGCGATTTCGGCACGCGTATAGTATTATGACTATGTAGTCGTATTGGAGTCATCCGAGAATCTTGCCAAGCTAGTAGGTATCTGAACTATCCAGGAAAAACCGTTGGACACGATTCATCGTGATGGGCATTGGGTTTCTAAAGTAGACGCATACCTTGCTAGCGTTCCCTATTCCGAATTAGAGTTGCGTTAACTACATAGTCTGTAAGAAGGTGGAGGCGAAATCTTAATCCACTACATAGCCTCGCGCTGGAAAATATTCGAGAAAAAAAACTCGGCCTTTTCCGATCACGACTCAGGCTGGATCATTCGGACCGGGGCAGTCCAATGCCTTCCGCAGGTAACAGTGACAAATAAGTACTCTTGTCTTTGTCTCCTCGAATTCGCAATGAGCGACGCATCACCTCCACCGCCAGAGACAGAAGCACCTCCAGCACCACCAAGCTCCTCGGGATCGCCGACCGATTTTTTGAAGGGCGTGGTTGGGAAGCGCGTTATCGTGCGTTTGACGTCTGGTGTTGACTACCGTGGTGCGTTAGACTTTAATATCCTTTTGAGACGGGAACAGAAGAACGAAATGCTGATTCAATGAGACGTAGGAGTTTTGTCGTGTTTGGATGGCTACATGAATATCGCATTGGAGCAGACGGAGGAGCATGTGAACGGGGCTGTGACGAATCGGTATGGAGACGCGTTCATTCGCGGTAACAATGGTGCGCTCATTTTTTTGTTCATGTCCTGCCTGGAGCTGATGTCCTCTCAGTACTCTATATTTCGGCAGCGGAGGCGCTGTGATCTCTATCCTTTGTCGATGTATATGATGGTTGTGTATTTATGCCAAGATCCTAAGCTCCTTGGGGTGCTGTACTCACGATATGTAGCGTTCGTTTGGACCAGAAGCCATCGAGCTTGAATTTAGGCTCAGAGATTGCTGTCGCTGGATTGTTAGTAAATTCGGTATGAAGCATCTCCGACCTCGCCCTTGATGTCTCCGTATTCCTCCAATCCTTATGCCAAATCCCGTTTTAGAGCTGACCCACTTGGCGAATTCGAATCAAGGAGAATGCAGACCTTGTATGTCATCATCCGCGGATGAGTTATGCGGAGGGAAAATCTGGCTTTGCCACTTTACTCGACAATTCCGCTTTCTATACGTTCCAAAAAAATCGGGATAGGTAATGTTTTATACCCATCCGTTATAATAACTTATATGCCGGTCGAGCTTTTTCTCCGAGTCAGATGATAACCAGGGTTACCGGAATGAGAAGATAGAAACTACATCGTATATTGTATGTATTTTCCGAGAACAATTCACATTTCAGAATTGATCGCGTGCGGTGTGAGTCCTCAAAAATTCAATGCTTGACTCGATTAACTAACACTAATGATTAGTGTATTGTATATATGTACATAGTACCGTGGCATTTTTCGCAAAATTGCGTATAACGGTGTTGGGGCGGAACTCTTGCCCTGAGCCGCGCCCGTTCTCGTCCTAAATCGACTATTACCGACCGCCAGAGCCCTGGTCCGACAGACCTTCCCTTTTGCTCGACACCATCAAAGAAGCCACTGAATCACGTTCCAACAGGCAGATAAGTATCATAGGAATATTAACTTTGATTCCTGTGAGTCGATTGAACTCGTCACTGTCCATGACATGCTACAGTTGTCCCGCGAATTCTCAGCGCATCTATCGTAATACGGTTAGTGCATCAGATGGATGACACTGAATCTCCCAACCTTCTTGTCGCGTCGCTTTGCCTCGACTTTCTCAATGGGCTTTAAAAGGAACCTTACAATGACCTTGACCTTCTTAGCAACAGCGTCGACTATGCCCTTCTGTCTCTCTTGCCAATCCAGACCATCCGTATCGCTTGGTCCGAGACCTGAACCGTTGGTCGTTTGCCTGCAGCGACGAGGGAGACTAGAAATAGTATCACGAACGCCCTTGATTGCATTAGAGCTTCGTTCGCACAGCGACAACGAGCTTAACTTTAAGCCAGTGAATGGAGATGATTGACCCGGTTGAATCGGATGAGAGCAAAAGGGTCGAGAGTTTTCATTCATGGTAACAGGACGTGCAAGAGCGTTGAGAGAGAGGTATAATTCAATTGCATCGGATATATACCCTAAGGTGTTTGAAGGTCAAAAGTTGTTATCAATCCTGCTGTACAGAGCTGCACGGACGCACCGAGATGATTTGTCAAACAATAGAGTAAGAAATAACTCAGAAGCGACCACAAATGGTGGTATGCGACTGTATATTAATATCTACCTGTCAAACAATAGAGTAAGAAATAACTAGGTAGACTGAAGTTAGTACGTGAGTTGGGAGGTAAGTAAGTAAGTAATACACACCTCAGAAGCGACCACAAATGGTGGTATGCGACTGAGGTGTGGCGGTACGAAAATTGACTATTAGTAATAAAATATATATATAAGGAAATGCTGATCGAGGTATGTGAGGCGCAGGCTATAGAATCCCATCTCAACACTCCCCCTGGATTCATAGCCCGATACAAATTAAGCCAAGTAAACCATACCCATGTCCTTTATAAGCTTTTCGAGTCTCGGGCGAGATAGAGCTTTTGTGAATAGATCGGCAACGTTATCCTCCGACGAAATAGGCTCGACGTTTACGTCCTTGTGTCTGACAGCCTCGCGAATCCAGTGGACCTTGACGTCGAGATGTTTGACCTTACTATGACCACTGGTGTTTTTCGTAAGCGCCACGGCAGTATTGCTGTCACACCTGACAACTAGGGGCCGATCCACACGAATATCCACCTCCGACAACCAAGAAAACATCCACATTGCCTGCTTCCCTGCCTCAAACACACCCACATACTCCGCCTGACCCGTCGACGTACTGACTCGATCCTGCGTCTTCGCTTTCCAACTGACTGGACCTCCGGCCATCATAAAAACGTAGCCCGCCGATGATTTCCGAGTATCTGGGTCATCGGCATATGAGGAATCAGAGAACCCATAAGGCTTGATGTCACCGCCCCGATGAAACGTGATTGCAAGCTCCTTGGTAGTTTTAAGGTACGCGAGGACATGTTGAACAAGACGCCAATGAATAGGACGTGGATCTTCGGCATATCGCATAAGGACCATTACAGCAAATGAGATGTCGGGACGTGTCCCATTGGCAATATGATTTAGAAGCCCCAATGCCTTCCGATAAAGCTTGTCCTGCATGAAATACGCATCCTTCGCGGGAATCGGTTTTGGTTGGGAATCGGAGAGGTTGATGCTGGGAGGCAGCGGCGTATACTTCGGTTTCGCATCCTCCATTCCGAAGGTAGAGATAGCCTTCTCGATGAGCTGCTTCTGGTGAATAGTGATGTTGCCAGTAGCGTCGTCAGTGACTAGGGATATTCCAAGGACTCTATTAGGTTTCCCTAAGTCAGTGATCTCGTAAACATCTCCCAACTCCTTCTTCGCTGTATCCATAATTTT
>JAGGAR010016076.1:0-26157 GCA_017657315.1 Termitomyces sp. K1Ag
CTCACATTGTGGTACTTGGAGGAGCCAGCTGGCGAGCCAGCGTCATGACAAGGTTGCTGAAGAGATTGACAAGAAGATTCGTAGCTCTCTAAACACAGGGCTCCATGACGAGGCTGCGTGTCCCACAGGGATCAATCTGTCCGTGAAATACATAGGAGCTCGAAAACACCTTCCTTCTGAAGAAAACGACGACGAGTATTTGGAATTGCTATTGTTGCATTAGTGTCACTTCTATCTACAAAAGGGGGTACACTATTGGACAATGATCAGTTGCAAGTACGTCACACTGCTGCGTTGGAATGGCGCGGCGTCGTTACAACATGATGATAGCCTGAGTACTGATTCACGGGTATTAGTTACAAATTTATTTATATGAGAACATCCCTGGCCCCCCAATGGTGGGTATCTTGCTTAGCTTTGTGTAAAGGATCGATGCCAAAAAGCTCCAAGTTCTAGAGAATTCGCAGCTTTCCCGGGCCTATTGACCCAAGTTTTGCTGGACTCGGACCACTCGGTCCTACATCATGCCGCCATCACTCCTAAGCGAGCGTGTTATGACGGCTACATCCATGGGCGAGCGTTAAGCTAGTCATAGCGGTTGTAAGCTGTCGGACTTGACATTGTAGGTATAACCAAAGATTCGGAGGACACATAGTAAACGCGGTGCGATTCTCTTTCTACGATAGGAATAAATAGGCTGCAGATACAATTTCAGTGCAACGTGGTACGAACATGGAATAATATTAATGGAACTCTCGCTTTTCGTCAAAATCGCACGCCTGCTCCAACGCCACAAGTATGGACACGGACGATACCCCGAGATTTCCAGATATAAATGAAAGCAAGGTACGTCAGGGGTGGACCTTCACGCTTTTGAAATGATATGGAAAACCTGGGTCCAAACTTTGCGGTCGAACGATGCTTCAGCGGTCGCGTTTGGTCCGCCGAGGCGCCAAGAATTCCAACCTTGGTACCTTCGTTCGAGATGATTTTCACAAAAGAAATGCCATAAGCCCATCATGATCAGAACTTATATGTGAACCTCCATCCCTCTCAATACATACCGCGGTATCACAAGATCCGACCCAAGCCCATGTGGCGTTCGAGGCACCCAAGCCACATGCATGAAATCGCACTTTAGACAGGGAGTCATGAAAGCATCATCAGTATATATTGACTCCTACCGCATAAGCCACATATGGATGAATATGTTAGCGAGTAAAACCATTGCGAAATAATACGGGATGCCGCGTGTATGTGAGAATGCCATACTTAGATAATACATCGTATGCGTGTATAGATGAAGTTGTACCCCAAACCAATAAAATGATAAACCAGAATAAACCCGTCAACGGCATGTATTGTTGATGCGATAAGCACTCTTGTATTTCGCTCCAAGATAGAATCAAACCGGCCCGCGACTCAACTCAGCACCGACCTTTTGTACAAGCTGCATCCCGAGAGGCTCCAACGCGTCCTTCCACACCTCCTTGCGCCTTCTACCCTCAAAGATATAATTCGACCGTTCTCCTGTCTCGCCCTCGGGTCCAAACACACAAAACTTGTCTTCTCTCCAAGGCGCCTCCCCGTGCGCAAAGGATATCCATCTCTCCTGTATGGCGTCTCGTACGCGGCGATACGCCCACTCGCCGACGACACACGTCGCCCAGTCTTCGTCTGTCTCCAATGTGAAGCTGAAACTTTCCTCGTCGGCGTCGGCGTCGAAGGAGTCACAGAAGATCTCTGGGGAGCCAGAGGTAGGTGATTGGCATGACGCAGGCAAGGGAACTGTGTCGAACAAGTAGATCAAGTCTGCCGCATGGTGCGAGGCACCTTTCGAGGGACCTTCCTGATCAAATACATATCGCCACACACCACGGCCGCCTCGTTCGCGCTTCGCATTTTGAGCGACGCACTCCGTAGGCCATGCGACACGGGCATCGTTCACGAGATCCATGATGCGCTCTGATACCTCCTCGTCCGGCATGTGTAGAGAGATATCGTACGCCCGCATGATATTACTTGCCATCAATAGGGACTGACAGACAGCCTTGATGCGGCGCACCGCGCCAGAAGCGTTCCACAACGACACCGAGTGCTCCCAGTGCGTTGCGTCCGCCGCACAGTCGCCGATGATCAGCGGCTGCAAGTTTGGAGGAAAGGCAAAACTAGGAGTGTGTGCTGGAGAGGGAGGCACGCGCGACAAGCTCCGTACAGCCGACTTACTTCGTGCACGACTGTGCGCGCGCGCTATATGATCTTTGAGCAGATGATGATGCCGCGCGTGTGCGTCGTTAGGCTTGGAAAAGTACTCCTTCCAACCGGGGCGAAGGAACACGCCATCGTCAATGACACGAATTGAATGCCCGAGACTCGCGAGTTTATCCGCATCATATGCACGGAACTGCTCCATAGTGGTGATGTGCAACCTTGAGAGCGTGCGAGAGAGGTGCCATCCCGAGTTCACGACATCCGGCAGGTTGTACTCCATAAGCGCGCTCTGTATGATCGCACGCTGGAACATCGGGCGAGTCTGGTTCGCCGCGGACAGAAGGTGGTACAGTATGTCGGCACCACCCGACGATACACCGAAAACAGTAATATTTCCAGGATCTCCACCAAAATCACCGATGTAATGATGAAGCCATTCCATTGCCTTTCGTTGATCTCTCAGGCCTGTCGTGAATGGAAAAAGTCAGTCCTCATTATCACCGTGTAACATAGGTGACATGCCGTAATTCCCAACGCCTTCCTCCCCCGCAGTCTTGTTATCTTCCCGAATCATGGGACTTGCCGCAAAACCAAATAGACCGATGCGGAAGCTATATTGTAAAAGTTAAATCAAAGAGATCTCCTCAAGAACAGGCACTTACTTAAACGTGACAATGATCACCGGTTTACCAATACTCAGACTTTTCCTCACAAGGGGACCGCCATCGTAAACCCAGCTTGAACCGCTGCCTCTGTCGCCACCCCTTTCCAGAGGAGAGAATCGTAAACATGAGTAGATACATAATAGCAGTATACTCACCCGTGCACCCACAACATGACTGGCACGCGAGACTGGGATGTAAGCCCAGCCGGACATGTTATGTTGAGATTCAAGCACTCAAACTCGTCCGACTTGAGAATCTGCTGCGGGGAAAGATCATTCGTAATTCCAACGAATGTCTCTTCATAAGATTGCCTGGAACGAGGCTGGGGGCATATCGGTCTAGATCCGTGAGCTTATTAAACATGTCAATAAGATGAGGTGAGAACGTACCCATGATGCGAGGCGTCAACTATTGAAGGGTATGTCTTCCACAACTTGGACTGGCGAAAGCGGGCACGCACAGAAGCATACTTAATGCCTAAGTATTGATGTATTGGTACATCTGGCGTCGATAGAGGGTGATCGACACCATAGAAGGTCGTCTTGAGCAACGCATGGTAGAGGTGCGCGGAGTGATATGGTTTTTGTATCGTCGGCATGCTCGTCAGAGGGACCTAGTGTCACGAGTGAATAGTGGGGATGAAGAGGGGAATGAAATGAAGGAGGCCACGAGCAAGGAGCAAGGCCAGGCTGACGATTGGAAGGGGGGTTGATGTACGTTCGTATCAAGGAGAAACCGAGACACTGGTATGCCAATAGGGTGTACCCTATACATCGTTTCGATCGATCGAATTTGGTGGAGAGCACTGAAAAACCGAGACGATTCTCCAGGATAGGAAACTCTACCATCTCTGCACGTGATGCTGATTTGGCGATCTCCTAGACCTGGTGGCATCGTTTAACGGACGAATCCTTGCCAGGAAGCAGCATTCTTGACACTTCGTGTGCCCATTTGATGAGCTCCCGTCTGGTTTGGATTAGAGCCGCCCGCATGGGGGGAAGCGAGGACTCGTAATGGCGTCAGTGATATCTAATATGAGCCAATTGAAAACTCGGTCTCCGGGATTCCGCGGTCTAGAACAATATGAAAGGATCTGACAGGGTAAGTATTTGTTCGCGCGGAACAGCGCTAACTGCGATTATGTATCTTGGGGACTTGTTTGTTCAGCGCTGGAACCAAAAGGCTCGAGTGGCTCGAGAGGTTCGGGATGTGGGCCGGGGACTTCTTGAACACTAGAACTCCGCAGAGATGTTCTTTTGCTACTTGCTGAAGAAGGAAACTCGGAGTCACATGGGAGGCGTATACTCTAGAAGCATCCTTCATTACAGTGGGTCAGGGAATCCATTAACGACGTATATGATTTATTACTCACCGGTCTCTCTATATATGCAACCCTGTCAGCTCAATGTTGACACTAGCGCCAGATCGAATGAACAGAACAGTTCAGGGCAGAGAAAAAAACGGAATCTACGAGGCACAATATAAACTATCAGCGGTCTGCAGGACAGACCGTAATGAAGACGCACCTATACGTTGACCTGCTGGCAGAATCTCTTATGACAAGCAGATCACGAAGCAACGCATCCATTGCAATCGAACGCTACTGCCATACATCTATAACACAAACTAGCAGACAGTACTGGGAAGTATTATCTGTGTATCGACAGCCCTCCGATGTGGGTCACTTGTGTCTTCAAAGAGAGAAAACCGCCAACCAAATGTGGAGAACGTTACTTTTTAATCTGAGCGCATCATGACGTGTGAAAAATGGTAGGAATAATATAGAAAATCTCGAGACGTACAGCGAGCATCAACGTAGTGGAAGACCAAAACTGCCATCGATATCTTTGCCATTCTCATCATGATATGTCGGAAATCTCCGTCGTATGTGCTCAACGGTATTATCGGTCCGAAATCCCGAGTACAAGCAGTCGAAATTGAATGTATATGGTACACCTTACAAGTATGTAACCTCATTATGCCTCATTATATTATCCCCGTACCCTCACTACTTTCCGTTTTCCTTTCTGTATGCCGCCGGATGTGCCGGATGTGGGACCAGCACCAGGAATGGGACTTTCTGTGGCGTTCATCCCGGCCTTAACGGTCTCGATGAGCACACCTGCTGAGATCGCAGGAGAATATTGCGAGATTCGGCTTGAGAGAGGTGGAAGTGGTTCAGGAGGTACAGGGACCCGGCGACCACAGGTCTGTTTAGGCTGCGGAGCGGCAGGCGACTTGGACTTTGTCTGCGCAGGCTGCTTGCCTTTGTTGGAGCTCGTGGGTTTCGGTGGCGGCACTGCCGTGGGGCTTGACGGGGTATAATTGTACGGTGGTTTAGGAATGTTTTCTGGCTTCAGTTGTTGTATCTGCAGGCAGATCATCTCGAGTAGTTGTTTCTCTGTAAAGGGGTGGCGCACGTCTAGGCGTGCCGAATCAAGTCAGAGGGAAAACGACTTACTGGTCTTTACGGCCGAGTTGACGAGCCGTCCATCCTTCTTCCACTGTACACGTACGCGGCCGGGGTTATCCCAATCGCGCGGATGTGCCTTGTTGACCTCGTGTAGTGTGCTAAGGCCCAACCGACTTGCCGCTTCCGCAATATCCTTGCTGAGCGGCCACCAAAGGCTCTTCGCGCGCGACACACGACGCTGCCCTGTTCCATAAGGTCGCTTAGCGTCAATGTAGATAGGGTAGATGCACGTCCATCTGCAAGACTCGATCGGTTCTTTTTTTAATCTCGCATCAAAAAGTCAAGGGCACACACGATTTGTAGGGAGTGATGTCGAGAGTCGAGCTAGTCTCTGGACGACCTGCACCTGAGGCTGTTGGCCTGGACTGTGCCTTGGAAGAGGGCTGCGAAGCAGGGCCGGCTTGCGGCTCGAACTCGTCGTCCGAGATATGCATTTCCTCGAGAAGAGGCCCACGTGTGCCAGTGTTGGGCAGGACGTGAGAGGGAAGGGGAAGTATGGTGTCGTCGTCGAACTCGTCCTCGACGATGGGTGCTCTGCGAGACATGGTTGTTGGATGGAGGTCGTGGGTGATCGTTGTCGTACGAGCCTTTGAGTCGAGATGGTGATTCGCTTTTCCCACGTGTCTCTTCTCCGCGTTCACCACGTTCATGTTCTTCAGATGATTTTCTGTTCGTCAAGGCTGGCAACGACGATATGTTTGTACGTTCAGTACAGTTTGGGATGTTGACGCTGTCGTACAAGCCTCTAGGACTTTGTTGGCCCTTTTTACCATCGTTTTAGCCGCTGGTGACCACACGAACCCACCCGCGAACGATACCCACCCAGGACTCACCTGTACACCGTTCACTGAATGCCAGCCATGTCCAAAGTCTCAAGTACGCTTTACTTCTTCCCTAGTTAACCAAAGCTTGAATTTATTTCCTCCAGCTCTCAGAACCATTTTGCCAACCCTTCGGCAATAGACAGCTCATGCACTGCTTCAACGCCACGTCCGCACATCCACCATCTCACGACCCTCTAAACCCTAATGGTGGACAAACACTCCCGGGGAGCATCGATTCAGATATTGACGTCGATATCGACGTCTTCAAGGCAGAACATCCGGAGGGCGAGACACCCGCCTGGGGGTCCTGCGGCCGCATCGTAGCCCAGGAGCGCGCAGACTTCTTCGAGTTCGTAGCATGCAACATTATTTTTGCTGCCATCGCGTTGTTCCTGCTCTTTGCACGTTCGAAGCGCCTCCGCCTCCTTCAGGCGAGGCAACTGGCTGCACGCATTGGGATGGTTCGTGGTACAGGTACAGGGGCCGGGCAGAGGAGGTAGAGTTTAGTGTATTTTTGTTCGTCGATGTCATTAATAGGTGCGTTCTCGTGTCCTTGCTGCGGCTACATGGACTTCTCATAAGCTTGTTATAGTGTATTAGTATGCTCGAGGTTACCTGATTTAATATAGATGTTGCTCCCATAAACGTTGCGCTCCTGCAGCTGCGATTGTTAACGCGCCCATGCCACGCCGTGCTAGGCTGAGCTGTTTGGGAGAAGGAACGATTAAAAGCAATCGACCAGCTGCCACACTGGATTCGATACCATTTCAAGAAAGACACCGTCGTGAATACGTTCCACTCGCCATTTGTTACCATGCATCCTCGTTTCTTTCCAAGGACATATACGTTGAGAGAAGTTGGGGATACCAAATCGCGATTTGCATCATACAAGACTGGGTGAGGTATATTTCCTCAGAGCTTTAGGCTAAACAGTTGCCCTCATATAAAGGCATGTCGTGCGACGCTAGTATCGCCGTGAGTATGCTAGTCAGGCATGGGATAAGATAGGATAAGAAACAATATTAATATTCTGTATTCTGTGGCCACAAACTTGTCCTTCCTAATTAGGGTGATCGTCGTTATATTACCTAAGCATATATTATTGTACATATGTCGGCGCCATTCTTCTTGAATCGCTCAATGTCATTGTCATTTTTAGAGTGTTCGTTGATTGTAACCTCCATCGCGCGCGTTGACAAGGCTTAGACAATTACAATGCTTGTTTTTTTTTCGGACAACGCCCCAGATGCGCGGACCCTCGTGGGACACACGTGTTGCTAATCTTCAGAGATCTTCCTTGAAGTTCCGGGTTATTCCCCAATGGGTGTCTTCGACGAGTTTATCTTGGGTTCCACGGCGCACTCTGGGAGTGAACTGCGCCTTGATCTCCTTCAGATCTCTTCTGGTGCGATGATCTGCGATCAATAGCTTTTTTCCCAACATAAGGCCATCATTTCAACTTGGCCACGACTTGAAACACGAGAAGACAATGGTACAATGGGACCAAGTATGCATGTCATTTCTTCACAATCAGCGCTCAACCCGTGCGACCTGTCGTCGATTGTGCCTGTGCCCTACATATAAATACGATCGTGATTCATTTCATCATAACAACTCCGAGTCCCCTCTACACTACACCACACCACACCACACCCTCACTATTCGCCACTGCTCGCATGCACCTAGACATGCTGCTCTCGTTTTACTTGGCATTTGTTTCTTGTATCTCTTTGGCGTCCGCGGCGCCTTCCTGTGGGCTAGTCCCCCCGAAACCAGTATCGACCTCCACACAGGTGGTGAATTCGACGGATGATGTCGTTGCAGCGATGTGGTGGCCTGCTTGGCGCAATGCACAACAACCTCCCAGCAACATCTCTTGGTCTAAGTATAATGTTGCAACGTATGCTTTCGCGTATGTAACTTTCTCAAGGTGTCTCCACAATCTGATCAACTGATCGTTTCTATGTAGTGTTCCTACAGAGAATGGCACTCTGTCAATGCCAGATGATACGGATAATATCATCCTTCCGCAGTTTGTTACTCTTGCACAGGAGAATGTACGTTTTGTTCTGCTTGTTCATTTAGGAATCAGTGTTAACATCGAAGTGACAGAATGTGAAAGCCCTTGTATCGATCGGTGGATATTCAGGCTCGCGATTCTTCTCTGCCCTCGTCGATCCTGAAAATCGCACCGATTTCGTCAATACCTGCTCAGACTTCATGACTAGCAATAACCTCGACGGCCTGGATTTCGAGTACGCCATCTTCCTTTCCCAGATCCACCCCACTGGTTGATCATTATTTTCTTTACAGTTGGGAATATCCGGGTGGAGGCGGAATGTCCTGCAATATCGCGTCTGGAAACGACTCCAACAATTTCTTCGCGTTTCTTCATGAGCTCCGCGATAAGGTTGGTTCGGACAAGATGATCACTCTCGCGGTGCGGGCCACACCGTTTACAGACACAGACGGAGATCTTTCTGACCTAGCGGAAGACGTTGACTACATTGGTGAGTGTAGGCCCAACACTTACGATTGCATTACTAATAATTCTTGGTATGGAACAGCCATCATGGATTATGATATCTGGGGTTCCTGGTCTCCGACAACTGGACCGAATGCGCCCCTCGACGATTCATGTGCAGCGACCAAAGCCGGATCTGCCACTTCTTCTATTCAGGAGTGGACAGCTACCAACTTCCCCGCCAATAAGGTTGGTCGTGCAATTCGCCCAGGCTAATTATGCATACTGAGGTTCCATGTAATGTTCAGATTGTGCTTGGTGTCCCGGCATATGGCCACGGGTTTAACGTTTCATCTACCAGCGCGTTGACTGCAAATAACTCGATCTCGGCGTACGCTAGTTTCACGGGCATACCCTATGGTCCTAACGACGACCCTACTGCACCTCCTCAACGTGAGTTCTGATTCGTTCAATATCGGACGATGCGAATGAACTCTAATCTATCCTCGTATAACAGCGGATATTTGTGGCAACATCTCAACCACACCCAGTGGCTTTTACTATTTCGCGCAGTTGATTTCCTCCGGTTTCCTCGATCAATCTGGCTCTCCCTTGCAAAATATCTCTTACTACACTGATCCCTGCAGCCAGACGGTTAGTTCTCTGATAATATGAGGCAACTTTAGTTCTCATGCTCGTTCAATCTCCAGCCCTTTGTCTATAACCCAGATTCCTCTATTCTGGTTTCTTTCGACGATGCCAAAAGTTTTGGTGAGTGCGCTGACCCCTTTGCGCCTCGATGTCACTAATCCTTCACGCAAAAGCTGCAAAGGGGCAATTCATCAATGATAAAGGCCTTAAGGGCTTCGCTATGTGGGATTCTTCAGGAGATTTCAACGACATTCTTTTAGACTCGATCAGCGATGCCATGGGTATCGAGCAGATCTGTAGCTGAGCGCTACTGTGCTCATGATCCAATGGTCCTGTATATGTCCTTAGACTCATACACTCTTTACTTGAATTATATATTAACTGTATTTCTGAACGAGATATTCATCAAATTGATGAGATCGACGCTCCTGGCCTCTTGAAATCATAGCATAATATATGCTCTTCCAGAAATTCCTTTCATTCCTGAGCTATATTATTCGAGATTTTAGTTCGGACGTTCTCTCGGCTGTCTAAGTATGCATAACTTGAAGAACGTGTGGCGTATGCGTGCACGTGCCATCCAAACGGATCAGCGAAGCTTGATGGGTTTCCTTCAGTTGATCGAACGCACAACCGAATTCTGACTCGTTCGGACACAACAGCGATGTGCAGCACGCGTACGTATGGGCGCATGCTGTCAGACACATGCGCGCCGATCCGCTGCCACTGACAGACAACGGCGCCCGCGACGCGTTGAACCACGTGATGCGACGCTCGCCTATAAAAAAAAAGTCGCGTCAGTGCGAGTCAGTGTCCACCATTGTTTACTTGCCCCTCGACTTGTCTTTGTGAATACTCCTTTTCGCGTTCCTTACTAGCCCCGATGCCTGAATTGCGCGCCTCTGCTCGTTTGAAGAACAAAGCAAGTTCATCCACTGCAACCCATGATTCATCATTTAGTCCAACTCCAACGCCTCAAGAGGCTCAACATAAACGACGCAAGGTCGTCGGGACGCCGAATACATCAAATACTAGATCCCAAGGAAAGGCAAAGGGAAGGGAAAGAGGTATTCAGGGAAAGTTGAAGCTGATCACTGAGATGCCTCTCGACATCCTCTTCGAAATATTTAGGTTTCTTCAACCAGTCGATCTCCTCCATTTGTCCAGAGCCAATAAAGCTATTCGAGGAATGTTGTTAAATCGAAAAACCAATTACCTTTGGAAGGAAGTAAGCAACTACATTAGAACCATCGTACTTGATACTGATTTAGATTTTTCTTTATCACCCTTCTAGGCATTTATGAACATTGAACAAGACCCGCCGCCGCAGATGCCAGAAGACATGACCTATCCCAGCTACACCTTGCTTCTGTATGGGACCAATTGTAGCGCAAGTCTTGTTAATTCATACACGACGTTCCTCTATAACATTTGATTAATCTAGTATTGCGGTAACGCGGAAACTTCAAAGGTTCATTGGGCTGCACGTTTACGACTTTGTGTTGCTTGCATCAAGAAAAAGCGAGGCAATTGCAATTTCCTTTGAACTTGTTGACTCAATGCTGCCTTGTACAGGACCGTTTCAGCACTGCGAAACAGTCGCGAAAAGCTTCCAAATCTGTGTCCGTCGTGGTCTGTCAGCACGCCAAGCAACTGTGCGTCCATCCCAGATCCTCTTCATGTTCGACGGCACTCACTTCTCTACTTGAAGACCGCACCGTCCTCTATATGAAAGAAGACTGCCAGAAGATCACGCGCGAGTTAGACAGACTAAAGGATGATAAAGACTTGCTCAACACGTTTGTTAAAAAACAGAGGAAATTCTATGATGAACGTGTGAAGGTCTGGCCAAACCAGTGGTAGGTTGCTTTTACTTATACTTTTTTCAGCATGCCGGACAATGTGTGACATGGGTTCATGACGTAAAAAGGAGGAAAGAAAATGAGATGAGAAAGATCCGCTCAAGGAGAAAGGAGGCGTACGCTTTTCTATCTCCCAATCATAGCGACTATTCAACGTTGTTCATAGCATATGCCAGCGGCTTCGCCAAGAAGGTTTTTCCTTTTCTTTATACCATTCATACACATCTATCAATTGCATTGCAGGTTGGAGCCTTGAATTAGATTATCTCTGTCCAGGGGGAATTTCCAAGATACCTGGAATAGATATGACACAAGATTTAACCGAGAAGAGTAAGTTGACCCTTTACACCTCTTGTAACGGCACTAGTACTTAGTATTCTATAAGTCTGGTCTAAAATCCACCCCAGCATTATTACCTATCTCGAGCATATTCGTGCGGAACGCCTTGAAGAGGAACGCAAAAGTCTCATTCAGAAGCGCATGATACTTCTCCTGCCTCTGTACAGAGAATACCTGGGCACGCTACCAGATTTTTCCCATGTTCCTGGGTTTCCGGAGCTTTGTGCGGAGGAACCTTTCCGATCGCTGATCTTCTCCACTCCCATTGATACGATGCTTACGCTCGCCGATTTTGCAGCCCACAGGGGCGATATTGCTATAGCTTGCCAGGCTCAGGCAAAGTCACAAACTCAGGTTCTGGAGGTGTTACTTCCTCCTGATTATCCTTCTTTAGACCTTGCTATGGCGTTGTTCCGCTGCCAGTGGTGCAGAAAAACGATATCATACCCCGGCGTATTGCAACATCACTGTCTGATTGCATCCCACAATAATTTAAAATCAAGTGGTGACAATGCCGAATTGTATAAATTTGCGCTAGATCGTCGACCATGGGAGTATCGTGGGCTATACGATGAGGCAGTATATCCGTTGCTATTCCGGCGACCCTGGAACTTTGGTGGATCTCAGGTCAAGTACGACGAAGAGGCAGCTAGCCACGCAAAGGTCATAATTGAACTATGTGGGGCGGACCCACGGGATGTGTCAAGAAAAGCAATGGATGAGCTCGACGTCAGAGTTGAGTGTCTGCCTTGCGGGCAGGGAAAGTGTGGCCGGACTGGGAGGTTGGCTATGGCATGGTCGGTAGCGGTATGTGGCAGTATCTTGATTCCAAAACTATGAACTTACCGCAGGTATATCTTTTAACGTCAGATCACTCATGAGTTGGAGAAACACTCTGAGGATGGAGACTCAGAATGGGATGGACCTCGGTGGAAGCTCTTGGATGCAGAGGACCTCAAGATGGCGAAGTGTAAGGAGCTGCAAGGTCCACAGTACCCAGTCAAGATTCCACGGGTGACCGTGGCATAACTGAGCCCAAGCTGAGCCCAGAAACACAGTTCCAGGCATTTTCTATCATTTACATATTGAAAATAGATAACGTTACATATGCACACACTAATATACTGGTGTCATCAATTTCAGATCCTTACTCGTCTGTGGAGCAGAGGAAATGTCCTGTCCAAGAGCAGATCGATCAGACACAGCACATTATGTGCTTGAGATGTGTGGCCCCGTTTTTCGCTGCTCCCCCTACTGGTGAAGGTGGACTTAAAGCTTGTGTGGGTCCCCTCAGGGGGTTTTCACAAACTCATCACACATTCACCGATGCAACCCGAGAGTGCTATAGCCGTGACCCTCATATAGTAACCACCAAGTCGCTTCTTGTTATGATCCCGACCTACATTACCAGTCATCAAGTCATCCAGCCCTACTTAGGAGCTCGACACGTTTTGTATCAGAATTATCGGCACCCCTCTTGATTAGCTAGCTGCTCTGTACGTCGGATCAGCTTCAACAGCAGCTTTCAAAGTATGCAGTTTGAATTATTAACTTGTCACCTCAGGAGATTGGTCGCCATGTCCTTTTCAAATTCATCAATTACCAGACCCCGCGACGAAGCTACTACCCGAGATTATAGAAACGGTGGTGGACAATGCTGATCACAGTTGTCTTCTCAAGATGTCACTTGTCTCGCATTTTTTCTTGTAGACCAGCCGCTTATGTCTATTTGATGTACTCTCTTTCTTCCAAGGGCCACGGGGTGGTTACTCAAGATTTGAGGAGGGAGATCCCAAGTTTGAATGTTTCCTCGACTTGCTTGAGGACCCAAATAACACCTTCGCAGATAGTGATGAGGATGAGAATGAGAATGATTGGGATAGTGATTAGAGGTTTACCATTTGGGGTGGGTGGAAGTTTGAACTTTGAAAGAAAGAGACTTAGGAAAGGTAGTAGTGGGCTCTATTTATCTCTTCTTGTTTTTTTTGGTTCTTTCATTATATAGCCCATCAAATCATTGAAACTACTTGATCTACAACAGAAAACCTCCCCAAGCAAAAGGTCACTATACATTAATCTGATGCCCGACTCGCATAATCTGGGGGAGCGCGCTCATCATCAAGCTGAGCTTCTAGAGCCATGATGCGTTGTGACATCATATCCATTTGATGCTGTATGGCCGGGTCAATTACTCTCGATGAAGGGGGAGGGGTGGACTGGTTTTGGGTGCCGTTAACGAGAGGTCTCTTTGCTGAGGGGAGATCTATCTCTTGTATTTAGCAAGGGAGAAGTATAGTATGAAGAGAAATGTGTGCTTACCATGCTGAGTTGCAAACTCCATAACATGAGGATTCTCGAGGAGAGGATTTGCAGTAGGAATTTGTGCAGCTTGTACTTGACGGTGAATCCGCCGTCTAAGTATAAAGACTACTGCGATGATGACCAAAATTGCAAAGACTACACATGCTATAGCAACCCCAATAATGGGGCCTGGTTTTGCAAAAGTCGAGGCCGAGGAAGGAGCTTAAATGATGTTTTAGGTACCAGTCTGGTACTGGTCGAAGAGTCAAATGAACATACTGATAGCAATAGCTTGAGATGATGGTCTTAGTATGGGTATTGGCCGGAGAGTCAAATAAACATACGAGAAGGAAAGTGAGCTTGAGAAGATGGTCTTAGTATGGGAATTGACCAGAGTCAAATGAACATACAGGGTTCAGGAACTTGAGATGATGATTTTAGTATGGGAATTGGCCAGAGAGTCAAATGAACATACTGGCACTACTACCTTGAGATGGTCTTAGTATGGATATTGGCTGGAGAGTCAAATGAACATACTTGTAAAACCAACTTGAGATGATGGTCTTAGTATGGGCATTAACTGGAGAGTCAAACAAATATCATACTGATTGCAGTAGTCAAAACTTGAGACAATGGTCTCAGAATCAGTAATGGTCAGAGAGTCAAACAAACATACCATAAGTTTGAGCTTGAGACAATGGTCTTATTATGGGTATTGGCTGGAGAGTCTTGAAACAAACATACTGGCAGTAATACCTTGAGAGATTGGTCTTAGTATGGGTATTGGCCAGAGAGTCAAATGAACATACTGCTTGTGACTGTCCTTCCACCTTGAGATGATGGTTTTAGTACACATATTGGCTGGAGAGTCAAATGAACATACCACTTGTGAAAGTAGTACCACCTTGGGACAATGGTCTTAGTATGGGTATTGGCCAGGGTCAAACAAACATACTGGTTGTAACTTGAGGCAATGGTCTTAGTATGGGTATTGGCTGGAGAGTCAAACAAACATACTCAATGTGAAAGTAGTAGTGCCTTGAGATGATGGTCTTAGTATGGGTATTTGCCAGAATCAAATGAATGTACTGTATATGGTAGGAGCTTGAGACAATGGATTTCCTACTAGTTCTTGAGATAATGGTCTTAGTGTCCAGAGGACCAAATGAACATACCGTCATCATCCTGGCGAGCAGCTATGGTACCAGCTAGGATATTGACATTAACACTGGAAGGATTGTCATCTCATCATGCAGTGGCAAAAGACAAAGGATAATACGTCGTTGTAGGTGACATAGTTGAGCAGTGGGCAAAGATTTGGATGCTGTGATGACTTTGTCTGAGAGGGATGGGAAATTGGAGGAAGAACACAGCGGACACTCGAGATCTGTATTATATATATGATAAATGAAACAGAGAAGATGGTTGTGATACCTTTTACATCAAAATAACATAGAAACCAAGAACACACGATCAACATTATAACGCTTTGGTGTGGATGCAAATGATGGAGCTTCGCATGACCAGTAAAGTTCAGTGACCCCGCATGGCGAGAAACAAAATCAATCAGCTCAACAAGTGTATGCAAGTAAATTGCAGGAATCTTGGATCGCAGGTCTCGTTCAATCGTTGAACTTCAAGCACCATGTACAGTTAGTATCCTTGAATATATTTTCGGTGTTCATCATTGTTCGTAGTGAAGAATTGCTGAGTGCTTCTGCGTATTCGTTTTGATGAATCATAGCGTTAACCTCCGGAACGACGTTGGCTGAGAACTCCCTCACCGCCCAACGAAGGTACTATTTATATGGTTCTTCATCCTCGATGGTGCGAGAATAGCTTCAATAAACGGCCAAAGGGAACAGGAGTGAAGGTAGATTGCGACATGCGTCCAGCCATACCAGAGAACAACGTCGCAAGAGGGAAGTAAGAACTTGAATGCGCCTTGTGCCGTTCCAACAGTGTAAGTTTAAGTTGATGGTGCTTCAACGTTCCAAGCCTGAGTTCTAATGTATGTTCGCCGACTCAGAGTCATATATTAGCTGCCACAGCCCAAAACGTCAATGAATGTGGGAGTCAAGACTAGCGATAGTAGCTTTGGCACAGACCCACGTGTATCACATCATCCAAGCTGCGTACCGTCACGACGATTTCTACCACCCAAACCTCGCTCTCCAGCGACAAAAAAGGCCAAGGTAAAAGTCACAATCTTTGGCTCAAAGTTCCTCTATGCCGCATGCGCTCGTGTGTACTATAAACCCTAATCCGGATAAATGGTCGTACGCAGGCTTTCAGGGAGCTATTGCATTTGTGGAGGACGGCATGACGGGGGCTCTGTTTTTCAAGCTCGTGGATCTGCAGGGAACGAGGGGCAATATTTGGGAGTACTAGAATTGTATAATTGGGTTTGTGTTCTCTCAAGAGACAGAGATTTACAAGGTGTTCTGGAAGAAGGTGACGATGAGGAAAAATGACACGTCCTGTACGTCGCTTTCTTACCTTCGGGTACTTCGTAAGAAATGTTTTACTCACCCCCTACCTGCAGCCGAGTCCCCCAAGAAGGAATTAAATTTTCCAAACTCGGTAAAGGTGGCAAGGTATCGACAAGTCTCTTATCTCGCGTCCGCTCCCGGCTCGTTCGTGCACATGGGGTATGACGACAAAACGAGATTCACCTTGAGAGGCGTTGATCCTTCCCGGACAGCCCTCCTCACCACCCCTGAAGACGAACGCGTATCAAAGAAAGGATAAGTCCAACAACCCACACGCGCCAAGCCCAAGGAACTTAGACCACCCCCTCCTGCGCCACGACGCGCACACATCGCAAACGACGTCGAGTTGCCCTAGACTTCCTCTAGCACATGTCCCGCCGCCCCATATTTCTCCATCCCCTGCACCTCCACAGCCACCACAGCAAGTACACCCATCACGCCACCTCAATCTTCAATCCCAACCTCCCGCACCCCCGCACTCCCACGCTGCCCCCCATCCACAGCTGCAGTAACGCCCTCCCTGTACTCGCCTCCTCCCACACGTCCCCCACCACTTCGTGGGCCTGTACACGAAGTATCGCCTCCTGTGTGTCCAAACGGTGTTCCTCCTGTCTAACCCCCAGCCCCAACCTCTCGCACCCCCGCCCCGCCCTTCACCCACAGCCACAGCAATACCCTCTGTGCCTGCACCACCACCACGTGAGCCCGTACGCGAACTGCCGCCTCCTGCGCGTCCAAACAGCATTCCATTCCTCCCGCTCTTCCAAACGTCACGCCACCACCACCCCCACCGGCTGCCGAGGCGTCGTCCCCGCTCAGTATCATATCAAGTTCGAACAGCTCTCTACGTTGACAAACCGTCTCAAAGCCCTCTCTCGTACACTTGGAAGTGATTTCTTTACTTCAGACGTTTCGGAACCTGTTATAGCTGCGGGGGACAATTCGAACGATCCGAATGCAAATATGGATGTTACCCCGGAGAGGTTCTTAAAGTTGGAAAAGGAACTTGTAAGGGGAAAGGCGGAAGTCGTACGTGAAGTTATTTCTCTCTCTGTTCTTGTGTTTCTCGATGTTTACTGTCTGTGGTAGTCCAAACGGCTTCAGCATCTGTCTACCACATTTTTTCAAATAGACTGGCTATACACTGAGTTAGGTATATCTCCACCTGCGTCGGACGACTTTCCATCATCGTCCAGCAACTCGCTTGGTGCATCTCTATGTATGTCCCAGCAACTTTTGGCATCGGCATCAAAGTCTACATCCTCCGATCCTTTCTCATTAACGACCACGCCCACGCCTTTATCGCGCACTCATCCAGTTACATCCCTTATCTTCCAAGAAGATGTTCTTCCCGTACCAGAAACCGACTATCAGCACATCTTTGCCAACTTTGTCACCAAGCTTGAGGAAGCAGACAATGAACACACCCGTGTATACATCATGATCATGAAAAGGTAGATATTAGCGGGATTGAAATTGAGCCGTAGCTGGTTGTCCGTTCCGTGTCGCCAGTTCCTTCCCTTCGGCTTGCACTTCATGGCCAAAGATCTCAGGATTAGCCACGATTAACAAGAGGAATTCTGCATTTGCTCAAATCGCGTCGTCCACCTAGTCAAACTTCTCCTACCCCATTGCCAAAAGCTGCTGATCTGCCAGGAGTTGTTGGCTGCCAGCTTCATCGGTTGGAAGGTCGATAGTGGAATTGATTCAATTGAACACTGGCTTACCGAATACTAGGCAGAATATGGTGATAACGTTGCAGAAATGGATTTCTTGGGATAGATTGACTATTCAACTGTCATAACGGATAAATTGCTTTATAAAGTTATACCTTCCTCAAGTTGGGGCTTCATCTTGCCTGGCAGAGTGCATGGAGAAGCTGAGTTGAGGTGAAGGAGATTAGATGAGATGAGATTAGATCACATCGCGAGTTGCTTGTCTACTGATGTTTACTAGAAGCCTTCGTATCTCACAAGTGGGATTCTGAAGGTCGACTTCCACAATGGTCAGTACTGATGTTCATTTTCTCCTGTATATCAGCTCAATTCTGTGAACTATACAGGCTCGTAATGAAGAGAAGGCGCAGTCTATGTTGTATCGCTTCCGCGAGGCGCAAGCGGCCGAGCTCGGTCTCGGGACGCGGGCAGACCGCCGACCCAAAATGGCGAGCGCCTGTAAGAGTTTGAGGGAGTGTGAGAGGTGGAGAGGTGAAATCTTGCGGGAGATTAGTAGGAAGGTTTCGAAAATCCAAGATAGTATGTGCACTGTTAGCTAAAGAGAATACAATACTGACGACGCGTCTCATACAGCTGGCTTGTCAGACTATGAAGTTCGAGATTTGAACGATGAGATTAACAAGCTTCTTCGCGAGAAACGTCACTGGGAAAACCAGATTGTGGCCCTTGGAGGTGCAAATTATCGGCGGAATGTCGCAATGTTGGATGACGATGGTAAAGAAGTTCCTGGGACCAAGGGTTACAAGTTCGTTCATTACAGCCTTTGGTGTCTACTCAAGCACTGAATCATATCGAAATAGGTATTTTGGACGAGCAAAAGATCTTCCTGGCGTTCGCGAGCTCTTCCAGAGCCGGAAGAAGGAAGAAGAGGAAGAAAATCAGGCTTTGGCGTTTTATAAGAAGTTTATGAATCAGGGTCCGTCCTATTATGGCGACCTTGACGAGAACGATGGAACCCTCCTACAATATGAGCGTGCAGCCGAGGAAGAAGGTGCGTGCGTACGAGGCTTTGAGTTATGTCAGTTTCCTTACTGTTATCTTTGACGGCAGACTGGGAAGAGGCCTACTCCAATCTCCGAGAAAGCCTAGGTCTTTCCACAGATGACCCAATACCGAAGATACCGAGACCAGATAATTCAACCTCATCACCATCTCCACTTGATGCACAGGCCTCGACGAAACGCAAAACGACCGATGGGGGCGAGGGCGGCGGTGACGTTGATATGAGTCCTCCAGATGATGACCCGAAACGACCTAAAAGATCCGAGGAGCCAAATTCTGTTGGCGCCCCTGCAGTTATGGACGCTGCTCAGGCCCACGCCGCCGCCGCCGCATCGTATATCCCTTTCCTCGTCACTGAGAACCTACTTTCGCCGAAGATGCCGACACGACAGGAGATGGAGACGGTGCTGCTTGCCCTCAGGAAGAAGGCGCTGATGGAAGAGTATTTTGGCGAAGAAGGGACTTGATTTTCCGGACGTGCGTTGCATTAGCATACATAGTTTGGGAGTTAATGGTAACTTCCTTGGTCATGTGTATGGGGAATGAGGAATTAGTGAGGGCGGCGTTACGTTACTATCATCGGTGTGTCGCGTACAGTGTGTGCTTGATCTACTGTGAATACGGCTTCGCTCCAGCATGTCCTGAAGGTCACAGAGTCCTGTTACGTTGGCATCTTCAGGCTCAGGCTAATCATATAGTAAGTCACCGCTCCTGAATGCTAGTGGTGGCTTCGGTTGAACAGTTCCAGAACATGTGCCTATTCAAGTTGGCTTGAAGCATCTGTGCGACTGCAAGCGACGAGTGACGATAACGTGAAAGTAGTACCATTTTGACGGAGCTATCTGTCGAGGCTTTGTTCAGTACGTGGGCACATACTTTGCCTTGTCCGCCCAGACTGATATTACAATTTGATACTATGATAGGTGACGCTCTCGGCGGTCTCCATGTCTAATCCCTATGTAGCTAGGCTCGTTACCAGCCTAATCCCTAGCCTTATTTCTTCCTTCGGCATCTCTCCAGAATCCCGCGATGCTTGCGCTCTACCCGCACCTCCAATAATCGGATGCGCCCAGGCCCTTACGCCAGCGATGCGTAGAATCACTGCTCACCGGATCCGATGGCTTTCAGCACCACTTCCAGGAGACCCATGCGTCGCTATGTCAATTTTTCGTGTACCTTGTGACTGGCAGGGAACCGCCTGTCTCCCTCTCACCCTCCGATTGTGCAGATTTATTGATGTCACCCACATAGTATGTCTTTCCGGTTTCCGTGTCAGGAATCTCAGTCCTCCGCTCTCCGTCTGGCTTCACTGCAGCCTAAGCAAGGTCTATTCTACGCGAACGTGGCTATGTTTTGTCCTGACCATCCATTCATGCGATCGCGCAGCAAAAGCAGTAATGTACCCCGTGAGATATTTAATCGCAACAACACTGATGGTGAAGTGGTTATCATGCTTGCCTTCCATAGTTTAAATTCTCCGGTGGTTAGCAAGCGGCAGGGGTTCGATTCCCCTTCAGTGTACTTATGATCCAGACTAAAACCCTCTTACTTTTTCCATTGGTCAAATTGATAAACTTGTCTTCGCGCGTTCACGTTCACGTTCACGAATTGTATCGTTATGTATGGATACCGCGACGACACGACACGACACGACACTGATGGTGAAGTGCTTATCATGCTTGCCTTCCACAATAGTTTAGTTCTCCAGTGGTTAGCAAGCGGCAGGGGTTCGGTTCCCCTTCAGTGTATATTAGGTTCTTTCCCTTTGTTTTTCTGGAAAACATCGGTGAAATTGTTGTCTTCGCGAACGCGTTCGCGACAACACGAGCATCATGAATATAATTAAGTTGTACAGATAGAATTATTTATGGAGGAAGATAAGACACTGATGGTGAAGTGGTTATCATGCTTGCCTTCCATGTGTGATAAACTTATAGGGTGAGCAAGCGGCAGGGGTTCGATTCCCCTTCAGTGTATGATTTGTGCGTTGCGTGCAAATGGATTTTTTTTTTGAGCTTTTTCTATCGATGTCTTCGCGCGTTCCAAACACGCGAGTGTTCAAGTTATCACTAAAGTGTACCGCATAGATGACTTATGTCTCCACGTTGGAACAAGACACTGATGGTGAAGTGGTTATCATGCTTGCCTTCCATAGTGAAGTTCATGTGGTAGCAAGCGGCAGGGGTTCGATTCCCCTTCAGTGTACTCATGGGAACAACAACGACACTGTATGTTTTTTTTTCCCCCTTTTCTATTTATTTGCTGAAGTGAGTGAATAACTTGTATCGAATATTATAAGGACATCGTCCATTGTATGAGGTATCTATACACGTATTCTACATCTAATATACAACTCACCGCGCGGGGGCATCTCTACATCATCTCCGCCACCTCATCCAACGCCTGCTGTACATCCTTGACCAAATCATCTCCCTCCTCAACACCCACACTCAATCTAATCAAATTCGCCCCAATACCCAACACCTCCCTCTCCCCCTCGGGAATACTCCCATGCGTCATCCTCGCCGGATGCTCCGCAAGACTCTCCACGCCCCCCAGACTCTCCGCGAGCGTAAACAGCTTCGTGGACGTCAAAAACCTCTCAGCGTGCTCCTCGCCTCCACGAATACGGAACGCCACCATCCCGCCGTACGGGAACCCGTGGTCCCTCACCGAGTCAGGGAGCACGTCGACCCACCTCCTCGCGTGTGGCGCGAGACTCGCGTATGCCAGCTTGTGTTTGGGGTGCGTTGGGAGCCCGGGGTATATCACCTCCTCCACGACGTCCGTCCGCTCCTCGAGCGCCCGTGCGATACGCAGCGCGTTGACACCATGTGCTTGCATGCGGAGGTGTAATGTCTTTGCACCGCGCTGGGCGAGCCAGCAGTCGTGCGGGCTCGGTACGGCCCCGATTGCGTTTTGTAGGAATTTGAGAGAGTGGAAGAGGGTTGTGTGGTGAGAAGGGAGGATGAGGGCGCCCATGACGACGTCTGAGTGCCCGTTTATGTATTTTGTGAGAGAGTGGAGGACGATGTCGGCGCCGAGGAGGAGCGGGGAGGAGAAGAAGGGGGAGAGGAAGGTGTTGTCGACGAGGAGGAGGGGCGAGGTGGAGTGGGAATGGAGGAGGGAGGAGAGGCGTGGGATGTCGATTAGGCGGAGGGTGGGGTTTGTGGGAGATTCGATCCATACGAGCTGCGTGTGGGGTGTCAGCTGCGTTGTGTGTGGAAGAGAATGAGGAGAGACGGACCTTGGTGTTTGGCCGGATAGCAGCGAGGATCGTCTCGTCGTCTGCATTCTCGAGATCCAGGAACGTAGTTTCGAGTCCCTGGTTCAGAGCACCGACTTTGGTCATGTACCGGAACGTGCCACCGTAGACATCGTTGACGCTGATTATGTGCGCATTGGGGCCGAGGGACTGCAGAACCGTCGCTGTCGTCGCCGAGCCCGAGGCGAAGGCGAGTGCGTATGCGCCGCCTGCCTCGAGAGACGCGAGGGTCTGTTCGAAGGCGTCGCGGTTTGGGTTGCCGGAGCGCGAGTATTCGAAGCCCTGGAGGCGACAATGAGATGGATTGAAACTGGAAGAGAAGGCGACTCACCTGGTGCACGCCTATCGCGTCCTGCTTGTACGTCGTGCTGAGGGATATGGGGGGAATCACAGCACCCGTCTCCTTGTTCGCAGCGGACCCAATATGAATCGCACGAGTCCCGAATCCGAGGTCCTCGTCGTGCTTTTTATGAAGGACGCCATTGCTGTTGCCGTTGCTGTTGCCATTAGAGTGGGGGTGGGGGTGGGGGTTCACAGCGACAAGCGAGGGAGACATGACGAGATGGGAGAATGAAGCAAAGCCTAAGAAAGCGATCGAGGGGGTTTATAAATGTTCATGAGTGACGACGTCGTAAAGAGAACGCTGTATTGTGCCATTGCCAAGGATGGCGGAATAATCGGAAATTTTTGTATTATCAATCGCGTCACGTGGACAGCCGGCGTTTGCGAAGGCGCGCTCACCGTTCGCTGCAGGGTTTGTCAGCGGCTGCGACGTCGAGGTGACACTGACTCTGACACTCGTTTGTTCTACCCGGTTCTTACTACTTAACGCGTATGCCCGTCCCCAATATAAGACTGGACCTGGATGCAACCCCCCGTCTGACTCTCAGGGCATATCCGAGGCGCCACCGTGACTCTTCCATACTCTCAAGTTCCGTAATTACTTACCTGCGCAGATCATGCGGGCGGAAGGCAGGAGCTTGAACTCTTATACTTCCGGCAGGAGCTAGCCGGTCCACAATGTGCTCATCCTAAGCTTATGACGTGCACGTTTCTTTCCATTCAGAATCTATACGTATACAGCATGCCCAGTGGAGCCCCCCTTCGAATTCTCTTCAACCTAATCTGACATACATATCAGCGCGCCTTGCTCACTCAGTTCTCAGTTCTTGGTTCTCATGATTTGTACACTATCCTAGTCGTGCGTATCCGGGACGTTCATACAGCAGGAGGACCTTCTTTCTTATCAATATAACCTCCTCGACGTCCCTGCGATGTGCTGAGAGGTCATTTTATCATGATACATCTATGTACATCTCGCGTCCGTATCCTGAATCCTGAATCAAACGGAACGGAACTACACCCATATGAGTCCCTACTTCTCTGCTTCTCCATATCAACTCACGTACGAGCACCCAATCTTCCCAGCCCCTGTTCACTGTTCGTTGCTCGTTCCTTTCAAGCCCCGCACAAACTTAGAGTTGAAACCCAGGGACATATCCAAAGACCTTCCGTTACGACTCGCACATGTACACTGGACAGCCTCAAATCCCCAGCGTACATGTGTATTCCTATATCCTATATCCCAAGTCCGGTGTTCATGTTCATCCAATATTCAATGTCTAGCTTTCATAGACCAGCGCACGAATACGACTCAGGCTGATGTGTAGTGTACACAGCTGTCAGTGAAGCCTTTGCTTGTTTGTTTTCTCTTCTCGTTCGCGCCATATTCCCTGATTTCGGACGTATGTATGGTTCCACGTCCCAGTCAATCAAGCCACCGCCCTACTCAGAGTATGGATCGTCCCGTCCCATCTCGTCTCGTCTTGGATATGACATATACATATACCATCTACACCGGTGTATACATACATCCGAAGGACGGGGCTCACGGACCACGGTATCGTGCCGAATCGTTGACCCTCGACGTCACTCCTCCGAGCCCCCCTGAGAGACTCTTCACTGACACTCACAGACGACCCAACCCAACCTCCCTCCCCACAGCTCCACCGTGCGCCCCCGGGCCATGAGCTCAGGATTCCATGGGTCGTGGCATAACCGAGCCCAGCAAAATAGTTCCAGACATGTTCTATTATTTACATGTTAAAACTAGATAACGCTATGCACGTGTGTACTAGATCTAAATGTCTATTGTCTGGACTGACAGAAATACGGCCACGGGCGGTTGTCCTATGTCCTACAGCATCTGTATGGAATCTGGATCACTTCAAGTGCAAATTACTATCTGATCATGATATCTCATCTCGCGATTGTATACAGTCATGTCTGTGGTAATCCTACCTACAACTTGAAGGTGGCCAAAATACATACTTATCAGAGTTACATGTACAATGTGCCCACATAGATTATTATTAGCGCCGGCGGCAAGGGGTTGTAAATGGGGTCTGATCCGGCCCGGGAGCGTTCTCGCCGACCAAGGTTGAACCCGTTGAAACCGGTCGAATAACCTTGAAACATCTTCTGTCATTGAAGAAATCACGTCTTTTCGAAGCTCTGATCAATTCGGAGAGTATTTATGTATTGTCGGCGATTTCTCGGTTTGGAAAATATCTTGCCTCCGCCGTACACTGCCGTACATAGTATCAGGCGTTGTGGGAAAGAGCACCCTATTTCGAACTTGGTCTGAATCGCGTTTGATAGAAGGTTGCAGCTTCGAAAGATGGCCGATCCAGCGTAAGCTAATCTTTATAGTATGGTCGTCCGCGAGGAGCGGGTTTGCCAGCCATGCGTCGAAGTCGGCGTCGATTGCATCAATGCTCGCGCCCAGAGAAAGCCGACGTGCATCGGATAGGAGGGTGGGTCGGATGCAGGAGCGGCAGGTGCAAGTAAACCCATAAGACGCGAGATAAGCTTGGCGGGAGGAAGCGGGCTCGATAACAGTGCAGTAAGAAATGAAGATTTCTTCGCCAGACTTGATAGGGCGTGTAGCTCGGAGTTGGAAGGAGAAGGAAGAGACGTCGAACAGTCTGTCGGCGGAAGGGCTGCAACTATTTGAAAGAAAAAGAAAGATGTGCATTAGTCAGTGTCAGACGAGAAGATGCGAGATGTTTTGTTATAAGTACCTATGATTAATTCGGCTCATCGTCTTGCACACTGCCGCATATTCACCGCCAGAATGGGGCTCTGGATCCACAGCATCTACCAACTCAAATCCATTTGTCCTAATCACCCCTAGAATGGGTCCGCTCCCATCATCTTGGTTCCCATTAGCCAAGTTCAAAAAGGCTAACTGTTGATCAGCGTTCAGGCGCTCAAAACACGGGCGGAGGTATATGTTTTCCCATGTATCCCATATTGCACGCTTCCGTGCATCGTCAGCGATCCCTTGAGATTGAAGTTTTGATGCAAAGTGCGGCATGGGTATAGTAGTGGGTGTTACGGTGAGTGGTCTTTCAGTGAGAATGTGGTCACCCATGGCAAGGTCTCGCGTTGCGAACATGCCTAGCCCATGACTCGAGGGACCAATGCGGAAGCACACGTCCGATGGACAGTGTGGGCGTCGAGGGAAGCTAGGTGTCGAGAGTATTCGCTGGAGCGCAGAGCGGCGGATGAGGCAATGAGTTTGCCCATCCACGTCGCTGGACAATGGGAGTGTGATATAAACCAAATCATTATGCTTCCAATCTTCGAAATATGCGTTGTCGTCTATAGAAAGGATTGAGTCGCTCAAGAAAGTCATATCCAATCAGCTCCGAACCTTCAATTGCTGCATGTGCATGATCTAGGCTGCCACCTGTGCGTCCCATTGTCACTGAGGTAAAACACCTATGGGATCTCTATCCAATGATTCGAGATGGTATAGATAAATCAACTCTGCGAACCATCCCAATATGTGCACTGATATTTCATGG
>JAGGAR010016077.1:0-28674 GCA_017657315.1 Termitomyces sp. K1Ag
GGCGGTCTCGGAGGCGGAGAGATGATAATAAGACGACGTTGGAGGTTCAAGCAGCTCGGTTTCGGTTGTGGTGTCCTTGGAACATTTGACAAATTGGAGCCAGACTTTCTTCTCGACGGGACAAACTTTTCGGGGTTCGCAGGTTTACTGGGCGAAGCGGACTTGCCAGGTGAGATAGTAGTACTCGGTTTGCTCGAGTTCACAGACTTGCTCGGCGGAACAAACTTGCCAGAGCTCGCAGATTTGCTGGACGAATTAGACTCGCTGGAAGCCACAGGTTTACTGGAGGTAACCGACTTGCTAGAAGCCACAGCCTTGCTAAACGAGACAGATTTAGACTTGCTCGGGGATTCCAGCTTCCCAAAAGTCACACTGGCAGATTTGTCGACAGGAACAGTACTAGAGCTAGAATTTCTCGTAGGAGTGAATTTACTTCTTGAGGAAACAAGCTTCCTTTCTTTCTTCTCACAAGGTGGCGTAGGCGCGCGAGAGGGAGCAGGAACAGGGTCACTCAGGAAAGGAATAGAATTATCAGGAGAGGGAAAACGAGGTGAATGTGAAGCCAGCGGAGACGAGGAGCTCACGCGCCACACGGCTGGCGTCAACTCGATAGCGGGACGAAGAACCTCAGATGCCTGAGGGATTTTATCGGACTTGGTTGCAGATCGAGGCGACGCGGGTATGACCTGCAAGTTTGGAACATCTCCTTTGGATGCATCATCCGATGGCGGTCGAACATTTTCGTCATCTATTTTTTGACGTTTTGAGACTTGCGCCTCAGTCATCGACGGCGAAACAGGGCGAGCGCGCTTCAACTTCGTTGGACTACTGTTACTCGCTGCAGGGACTGCTGGGCTTGGAAGGAACAAAGGCGGGGGCTCGATCGGCTCCACAGACGTGCTGAGGATGGGCGTGACAATGCTGATGGTTGCAGGGGGTCTAGATTCCATCCTGACGGAAATGTTAGACCGCCTCAGGGTTTAGCAAAGTAATACATACCATCCAACGAATGGCTTAAAGATCTCTAGGGCGAGGTCTCCATAGTCCCGGAAGGATAACTCATCAGTGAGCAACCCAAACATCAAAATCCAATCATCAGGTATGAACGTTCCCTCCTCCGAGTCGACCGTGTCCATGATCGCTTCAAGAGATCTATCGGCCATGAGAACGCGCATTAAAACCTGTACGCCACCGTTACCCACCCCGCCTTTTCTCATACCTCAAAAAAAAAAGATACTCACCATAAACCTCTGTTCATCCGTCCAAGGTCTAATAGCATACGCCATAGAAGCAACGAACCACTGAACACCACATTTCAACCTCGCCTTTAAATTTTGGTCTTCCGTGGCTTCATTGAGAGACTCAAGACGGAGAGCGCGTGCGCGGCGTAGATATTGCTGTGCTAAAGCAGGCAGCTGGTAGGCAGAGTTTTGGATGTCTTGGACGAACGAAGCGGGGTTGTACTGCGTGAGATCACACATTGGAATGAAACTTGTTGGAACGGCGGGCTGAGTAGTTCGCTGTGGAAGAGACTAGTAGACAAATTTCGGTTTACTTCTGGTAATCGTCCCGTGACAAAATGGGTTTCAAAACGCGTCGCGTCACGCGTGAGTCGTGCATGAGCGGACCGCACATCCGACAACCAACGCACGTTTGTGCACGGCCCGAAAATTTTGCGCTCACACCTCACAGGGAGGCAATGCATCGTGGTCTCCAACATGATGATTATTAGTGTATGATTCCAATCTATGTATAGAGATGCTTGCTGGCACAGCAAGCGGGTGGTAACACGGGATAGTCCAGCAAATCAAACATCCTCGGAGCTCCTCCATCGCGCCTCGCTCTAATAACAGGTGACATTTAATTAATTTATTTATTTGCCACCAGTTGTGCCGAGACCCATAGCACTCTTGAATGTGTCGTAGATCCACCATTGGAAGCCAGTGAGGGTACCTATCGCACCGTCTCGTCAGAAATCGCCTTTACAACAAGCATCTGAGAGATACTCACCAATCATGATAACACGAGTGCCGAGACCCTTGGTCGCGAGGGACACAACACCGACTTCGCTCGCGATCTGACCGAAGCTCTTGCCCTTGTTCTCAGCCTTGCCAAGGAGAGAGACGAGCGAATCAGCGGGGTGGGAGACGATAGCGCAGACGACACCAGCGAGGTAACCAGAGGCAAAGGTGACACCGAGCTGAGTGGTCTTGGAATACGTTTCCTTGGGCTTAGTGAAGACGTGGGTATAGAAGACCTGGACGATCTTTTCGAAGAAGAAGAACTTGGCCATGGTGTAGGGGATCTATGGGGTGGTTAGTAAAAAACAAATCAGTAAACGCGCAAGACAGTGATACGCACTTGACGCGACCAGAGGGGGACGAGGGAGCCGAAGGGGTAACGAGTCTCGACCTTGGTGCGGCTCATCTCTGCGAGAGCAGCGCCGAAGCCAATGGGGAAGGTACCGGAGGGGGAGGTTTGGATCTTGACCTTGGTCATCTCGAGGGGGCAGAGAGCGATATCGGCAAAGACCTCGGCAGAAGCGGAACCGGCGAGCCAGATGGCGGGCTTGTACTTGTTGGAAAGCTCCTCTCCGGCGAGGTTGGAGTAAAAGTCCTTGAAGACTTCATAGAGACCGTACTTGAACATGCCCTGTGCGGAGTAGCCGACAAAGGTGGGGCCGAAACCCTTCCAGATACCCTTGGAACCCTCCTCCTTGACGAGGAGCTTGATAGAAGGCACGAGGCCTTGGTATTTTGAGGGGTTGACCTGAACGTAGTTTGTTAGAACGAAAAGAATTGCAGAGAGCAAAAATACGAACCTGCATGTTACACTTGGCTACATCGAGAGGAGTGATACCGGCGTGTGTGAAGCCACAGGCGAGAGCACCACCGAGCATGCACTTGGCATAGTAGCTGGTATCGTGGGGTATGGGGCCAGCAAATCTAGGCGAGATTAGCTGGCACTGAAAAATCTTGCGGGTGAGGGCGACGTACCTGACGTCCCACTTGGGGGAGATGGCAGCCATTAGAGTGAAGAAGAAGGTGTCTAGGAGAGTCTAAGCTCGACTGGCGGGCGAGTCGAGGAGGGTGGTGGTGTTAAGAACGGAAGCGGGTGGCAGCGATCGGAACTTTTTTTGAGAGTTTGAGGAATCCGTGTTATCCCGGAAACGACCGGGCCAATCGCGCGCCGGGGATGCCGAATTGAATTGGAACATTGAAACTCTCGGTGCGGCCTATGGACGACAGCCAGCACAGCGACAAGCACGGCGGTGACCACATCTGCCCCAGCCCAACACCGTTCTGCTAAGTAATCCCACCGGCTAATTCCTCAGCTTGCACGGGATTCATTTGATCAAAACATGAGATCCACCTCTTCCTCCACAATGGCTCCCACTGCCGTCTCAACTACAGTCCAGCACACCGCCCCCGCAGTCCTCAAGCGCCATGCAGCACCCCGCACCACCTTTTCCTTCGATCCCATCGAGAGCGCCTTCGCCGCATTCCAGGCTGGCGAATTCCTCGTCGTAATGGACTCGGAAGACCGTGAAAACGAAGGCGACCTCATCATCGCCGCCTCGCATTGCACGACGGAGAAGATGGCGTGGATGATCAAGCACACCAGGTCCGTTCCGCCATGCTGACCGCTGATGTCATCCCGTTTTAATAAGAATCCTCAGCGGATACATCTGCATCGCACTACCAGGCGAACGTCTCGAAGAGCTCGAACTACCTATGATGGTCCCAGACAACCAGGACCGCCACCGGACAGCGTACACCGTCACCGTCGACTACAAGCACGGTCGGTGTACTTCCATCTCATTTCCATCCGTCACTCACGGGGCAGTTTATCACAGGGACGACAACGGGTATATCCGCATCCGACCGCTCCGCAACAGTGCGCGCACTCGCTTCGCCTGATTCCCGTCCGTCTGATTTCACGCGTCCGGGACATATGGTCCCCCTCCGTGCGCGTGCAGGCGGCGTACTCACCCGCATGGGTCACACAGAAAGCGCCGTCGATCTGTGTGTATTGACTGGCCTGCCTCCCGCAGGTGTCCTTTGTGAGCTTGTCAATGACGACGCACAAGGCACTATGGCTCGGAGAGATGATTGCAGGGCCTTTGCTGACAGGTGGGGTCTCAAAATGATCAGTGTGGAAATGCTTGCAGAGTGGCGCAGGACGCATCCCGATGTACAAACAATAAATTCACTATAGAGGACAGGAAGACCAGTATTTGATTTAGAATGGGATCTACTAAACACTTGTTTCTGTTTTATAGAATTTTGCCTATTTTCTCGCCGACCTATTTGTCAAATATAAGCCAGGCTGCACGTCGACGCTCAGTGCCCGTCCGTACCTTGACAAGCGTCTCAATAGGCTTCTCCGAATTCTGTACCAGGTCCTGATCAAACCTACATTCACATGTTAGAACAATTGAACGTGAATCTAATCAACCCACTTACTCGACAGCTCCTTCCGGAAACACCGCGACAACTGTACTCCCTCCATACGCGAAATACCTTGAACAAAACAATGAATAACTCGACACCGCAACACAAATCAACCACATACCCAAGCTCGTCACCCTTTTTGAGCACACGACCAGGCTGTGCGCCACCCGTCCACACCACACTTCCAACAAGCAACGCACCAATCGCTACTACCGCAATAGACTTCCCTGTCCCCGTGTGCTCGAGGTACAACACCAACCTTCTATTAGCTGTGAAGACGTCGAACCCAGGTTCGTTGACCGCCTGCGGGTTGACTACCGTCCATCACACGTCAGTACACCGTAGGTATGGACCAACGCATGCCTTACCGGTGTAGTACTGTCCCGGCACATCGACGACCTCGCGGACTGTACAATCGACGGGCGTGTGGAAGCGGTGGTAATCTGATGGTGCGAGACGGAATATCGCGAGAGAAGCATTGGCAAGGGTTTCGCTGTGTGGTGAGGAGGGCGGTGCGTTCAGGAGGGCTGGGATGGTGAACTGCTTCCCTTTGATCCTGTGAAGTGAGCATGAGTCGTATTTTTTGAGAAGAGGCAGAGGAAGACGCACCAAAATTTCTTGGCTGCGTCAGCGGAGGTGTACACCGTCAGTCGTGAGTCTGCGGCGCTGCACAAAGCGTCACGTGCCGGATTGACGGGACGCGCGCCGGGCTTGAGTTTGCTGCAGCATAAAAATGAACAACCCGATGCTCTTTGAACAGTAGCGTACGCACCGCGAGAAAAATTCGTTAAAGGTCTTGTACGCTGTGGTATCGGGCTGCAAAAGCTCGGAAGTATCGATATTATACGTCCGCACAAACGACGGGATGGACTTGACAGACAGTGGACTGTCGTAGATTCTTCCTTCCTTGACGCTCTGCTCGCGCAAGAGATGCTCGACCGTCTGTGTCCCAAGCACCTTGGCGCGTCCGCGTCCATAGAAAAGGAGGTGCATGCCCACTCTATGATGTCATCAATCGTCACATCGACACTGCGCTGCGCTGCGCCGTACTTAAACTCACCGCGCATAAATGGGCATGCTCTCAAACACCGGTTCCCGCGTCGAACGTATAAGATAGTAGTTCCCTATATGATACGCAACTGCGAGCTTTTCAATACCAGGTATGAGCTTGTGGATCCATGGCACGCGCAGCAGATCGTGCATGGGCGTGTGGATGCCCTGCCCGACATCGGTGTGTTCATTCGAGTGGTCGACGAGGGCTTCTAAGGCAGAGGCAAGGTGGTCTGGGGAGGCATCGGGGAGGTTGGTGGGATGGATTTGCTCGGTGGGCTTGGTGGACGACATGGTGGTTCGGTGGGAGGAATTCCTATATTTAGGTGACTTGCAACTGGGACCTTTGAGGGTCAGATGAGACGGTTGATATGGCTGAGAACAGACCATTCGGCTGATCAAACCACTATCTTCTCGATACCCATTAAATTTGTAAATCAAGAACTTATGCTCCGATACCAGTGAATCGCATTTCGATTTCCTTCCAAGTTCGAATAACACGGTTCAACCATTGGTATTCCACAGCAAGTATATACTACATGCGATAGCCTAACGAGAAACACGTCCATCCATATGTAGTTCCTATCCGATACTATTGTCCCGAGCAGTACAATCGATACCTTCATGATACTCTTCTCCACACATTGCACACACCTTTCTCATGCACGACGCGCACGTATAACAAACCGAACCCACACGCCCCTCTGCCAGCCGCCGGAACACCGTCTTGCAGGACGGCAGCGGACAGAAGAAATACTCCTCTTCCTTCGCACGTACATACGCTAAGAACGCATTCTCCAGAAGCGCAGCCTCCGCCGCCATGGGAAGCACATCTCGCACAGTCACGTACGGGATGTACTCCTCGCACCCCGCGAGGCATCGCGGCGGAACGAAGTGCGCGCCCGCAGAGGCAAGCAAGACGTACTGCAGACATGCCGTGCAATAAACATGCGTGCAAGACAGCTTGACGGGCTCCCGCGGGCGGCGCTTACACACAAAGCAACAGTCCTCCGTGTCGTCAACGTCAGCAGTCAAGGGGCTCTCAGATGACGCCGCAGCCGCAAGAGTAGCAGTGGCCATCTTGAGCTCAGCATCACCCCAGACAACCAGTTCCGGAACAGCCAAATCAAGTGTTACCTTGTGCGCGCCGCGGAGTTCCTCCTGCAATCGCGCGTACCCACCATCGACCAGGATACGGATGCCGCGTAGATCAAGCGGTATGACATGACGCTGCGCCCGCACCATCTTCAGCAACTTCAGTATACCCTTTCGTGCCTTTGCCCGGCTTGTTTCGTCCCCTAAAACCATCACCAGTCGACGCCGCTTATCCACTTTGACGAAGAATGACTTGTCTTCACTGAGCTTCTCAATGGCCCTGGAACTGCTTGTCATCTCGAAATACTCGTCCCAGATTGGAACGGGCGGATCTTCCTCCGTCATCATCACCTCTCCCAGTAGAACGTTGTAAAGTGCCCGATTTACCTCGCCAAACGCAGCAGCAGTGACAGAGGCTGCATCCGCATAAAGATGGATGTCAACAGGCGGCTCAGTGCCGTAGTACACATCAAGAGTGCACTGTGCTCCAGCTACAGCCTCGTTCAACTTCTCAAGGACTGCGCTGACGGCTTGGTATGTGCGATCAGAAATCCGATGGTTCACATGAAAGACCATTTGTAACGACAGGGATCCTTTGCCGAGGTATGCTTGTTGTTTACCATGAGCATCGAGGACTGCTGCTAGGTCATCCTCGAAGCGCGCAAAAGCCGTATGCTTAGCGCTCTTAGGGTCGAGCGGAAGACGATAAAATCGCTCAAGTGAGCACCGTGCCGCCAGCGTATCACGAATATTGTCAAGAGGGCACTCGATGTACGTCGGGGCATTCTTATGAACCAACGATGTATCTTGGGCGAGCTTCTTATATTCCTGTTCATCCGTGTTGATATGGAACCCGCTGACTTTCACGGCGTAAGTTGTGTCACTTGATCGCGGTCTCGCAAACTCTGCCTTGATTTTTCGACCGTCAACATTCATCCCATCAAGCCGCTTTTCGTGTGCCTTCGCCAACGAGACTTTGGAATAGTAGAACCACGCAGATCGTGAGGGAGCCGACCATTTAATTCTGACGGTTCTAGCCTCCAAAGGTGGTTGAATGGACTCTTCCGTTCGCCATGTCACCAATGGTCGCGAATCGAACATTTGACCATATAATTTGACCACCGCATTCTCTGCTTGTCGTGGTGTGGTGAATCTTGCAATAACTCTAGCTTTTGTCTGGTCGGGATCCAACTCTAAGGCTTGGAGCCCATTATCCTCGTCAATGGGTTGAATAAGCTCAGCAGCTTCTGGTTGAGAAATATTTGATGGCAGGTTGGATATGATGGCGTGGTAGGTGTCAGATGCGGCCACGATTTCGGTCGGAGAACAGCCATTGTCGAGGCCAAACTGAACGGTGCAGTTGAAAAATGTACGCTCGACCACGAGCTCACCCTCCTCTTCAACAGCCTGAAAAGTGTCAACTTTATGAACTTTTCCATCTCCTTGAACTTACGGTCTCGATAGCAGGTACTTCATCTGTGGCAGCTTCCTCCAACGACCCTTCTCTGACACCATCTCCCTCAGTTTCGTCGCTACGAAGCTCTTCTTCGATAGGCTGTAATCTCTCGTTAACGAGTCTATCGGAATATGTAACATTATTACTGACCGCTGCTCCAGGTGGACAGACTGGCCCTTGATCTTCCACGATCGTCTCAACAACGTGCAGATAGCGACATGAGTCGCCCATCGGGCAGTGACCCTGTCCAAATGCTTTGCAAGGAGCTTGGATCTTTGGAAGTGGCAAAGATTCAGTGTCAGGCTGAGGCCAGTCCGCAGACCAAGTTTTCTCATCGTCTGGCGTCACGATTTGTTCGTCACTGTCATCTTTCGAGGATGGCGGTATTTGTGCAGCAGGACCCAACTCGTCCCCCAAAGCCTGTTGAACATCTTCCTTGACCTGCTCAGTAAAATTGGGGTTTTCTTCTGAGTACTCAATAGATGGGCCAGATTTGCTTCTTTCTTCTGGTTCGTGTGTTTTAGTGGTGATCAAAGCTTCACCTCCGTCCTGTGATTTTCCGGAAGAAGTCTCGTGACGGTTAGGACATTTGTCCCCTTTCTTACAACGACCTTGAAGGAAATAGTGACAAACAGGTCTTGTGGGAGAGGTCCAAGGAGCATGTTCGTTTTCCGGTTCAGAATCCGGCCATTCACCAGCATCTGTCGGAGTCAAGTCCAGCTCTGCGTCACCTTGGGGGGTTTGCCAACGGCCCCCATCGATCACAGGTGCGGTTGGCAATTCTTCGTTCTGGGAAACAGGTTGAGATGGTTCAGCACTGCGAGGACGCATGGGGGTCCAAGAAGGTGTCATGCTTTGTGGAGTTGCCCGCCGAGGGATTCCACCTTTGGGCGTACCATTCGGGGTATGGCTGAGATTGCACCGCATGCCTTTCTTGCAATAACCTCTTTTATAGTAGGGACACGGCTCCTTGATTAGCCAAGGATCGTACTCGTCTTCATGTGGCGTCTGTACCCACCCATCCTTCTCAGCTATAGCTTGTCTTCGCCCGCTACTGGTTTTGCCTTTTGCGTTTTGGCCGTCAGTAATGTCATGGCTGAAGGAACAGTTTTTGCCTCTCCTGCATCGGCCTCGAGCATAGTCTTTGCATTGAGAACGTGATTGCGAAGTTGCGTCGAATTTCCCTCTATTCTTGAATGTCGATCCATTAAGTGACGATTGGTCTGAATGTCGAATACTATCTTCATCGGCGTTCTCCTCTTTGGGCGGCCATTCGTCTGGGGTGTTTCCCCATCCTGCAGCATTGGCATTCCATCCATCATCTATGTCCGCGGAGGCCTCCGCTATCGAGTCATCGGCCCCGCGTTGCTCCTGCTCCAATGTTTGGGCATTTTCTCCCGCTTGGCTAGCCCATCCATTTCCCCAGCCTCCTCTACTGTCTTCCCCACCTCCACTACTTCCCCAGCTTCCATCATTGGCATCATCATCCTTGGGAGAACGTTCCGCTCGAGCAGAACTCCGGTCATCAGTGTTTCCAGTTTCTTCTACCTGCCGGGAATCATGGAGCAATTTACAGCGGTCCCCTAATCGACAATTGCCTTCACGATACCATTTGCACAGACGAGACTCTCCATTCCGCCCTTCCTGAACTTCATTCCATTGCCCGCGATGTTGACTCCAACCCGAGGTGCTAGAAGGGGATCCTTCCCTTTGGCTGTTGTCCTCGCCACGAAATTCGTGAAGAAATTTGCACTTATCGCCATATTGACAGTCACCTTCGCGAAACCATTTGCATGGCCGATTCGGCCCTTGAGCGCCGTCCAGAACCTGCTGATTTTCGCTCCACTGCGCATGATCCCTTGATCCTTCCACCCTATCCTCATTGTTTGTAGAACCATTGCCGGATTTGATGTCGTGGTTATAATAACACTGATCGCCTCTGTTACAGTGCCCTAAAATGCTGTAGTACCTGCACGGCTGCAGCCTACGTTCAGCTTCCAGAAGGACTGGATGCAGCTCCTTCGTTGAATCGGGGAGCACTGGGACGTGCAGATACGGGCAAGTGCCGCGGTTGCGGCATTTGCCCAGAGGGTAAAATTTGCATACGTTGAATGGAGACACTACAGCGGCGTTGTTGATAGGCTGGGCAAAAGAATTAAGTTGTGGTTGAGTGTCATGGAACAAGAGCGCGTATTCATTGGGAGAAAGAGAATGGCGAAATCTGCAAGCGTTCCCCTGTGAACATTGACCTTGGGCATGGAATCTGCAAAATGGTACTCTGAGATCCGCGTTAGGGTCTGCATATTGACTCCAATGTTGAGTACCGACTACGGGGGGGATGGGCAGTGCTGGATTCCGGTAATTGTTGGGCCACTGACCGTCGTCATTGGAAAGAAGGCTCAAGCAATCTCCATGCACGTTATCCGTGGCAGTTACATCGAGATGGGGAACATCGGAATCATTGGCAGAGGTCGCGGACTCCGAGCCTTCAGCCTCAGTAGGATACGATGTATTATTAGTCTCCGTGTGTGGGTCAGGGATGAGATACCTTGAATCCCCTTGCACCCATGTTGAATCGGGATCTAGAGGGTCAACGTCCTGCTCAGGGGTATGGAAAACTTCTGTCGTTTGGTCCTCCAAGGGTTCTGGATTCCCATACTCTCCAGAGGAAAGGTCCACCGTGATTTCTCCATCCTGGGCACTCCTCGTCTCTCCGAGTTCAGAACCATCATATGCGTCCGCAGCCGAAGCAACCGTCGAGCATGGAGATGATGTTAACGGCTCTTCTCCCCACTCTTGAGGTCGCTGAGGGTTGCTGGTTGTCTCTCCGTTCTCAATACCCTCTTTGGCTCCGTCGAGTGCTTCGTGCTCCCATTCTTCAAGTCGTTGAGGTGTAGGTGAATCTCCGCTGTTCTGAATTTCTGGATGCGGGTGATTTTCCCATACTCTGTATTGCAGAGAATTATCGCGAGAGTTATCAGCTATCTTTTCACCAAGCTGATTGTCTGTAGATTCGTCGTACTGAAGTATTGAACGGCTCTCGTTACTAACGACGATTTTGACCTCGCCATTATCGTCCTCTTTCGAGTCAGCAATTGTTGGAGTAGTAATCCCGTCGTCGGATATTGAGAGCGTCGGTGTGTCAGGCGTAGGGGAAGTCACTGGAGAACTGTGGTGGGACGTCGGTACTGGCTCAGAGATTCGATCGGGGGTTTCAGTGGGACCAGGGTGAGCAAACCGACAATTCTTGCCGTTCCTGCAGATTCCACTCTCCCAGAATCTGCAACTTGGACGGGGTGGGGCTCGTTCATCTGAGAGCGCTGTGGATGTAAGCGGTAAGGACGGAGATAGGTTGCGACATCATTTAGACCACATACCGAACGTTGACTTCGACTGTGAATCATTTTTGACGGCGTCCATCGGCGGCGGTTTTATATGAGCAAAGTTACAATCCGCTCCTTTTCCACATCTACCCAGAGCGAAAAATACACACGGAGCTTGTGGAGCGGGCTGGTGAAGGTTGAGGCATGCGTCTCCAAATGTGCATTTCCCTCTCCGAAAGAACATACAAATCTCTTGCTGAACTGGAGAAGATGTAGCATCACTAGATGTCATCATCGCATCCGCATAACAAAGGAAAGGGATTGGACGTATAGTAGGCGTGAGTGAAGCGTGCAATTTAGTGATGAAGAGCTTATATCGATTCGCATGGCCTCAAAATACGTACATAACATACAACAATCAACTTGTCAACTTGAATTTACACGACAATTGAATTTGTCCGTCATCATATCCTATAATGAACCTCATGGAGTCACCTTCTCCACACCCTCGGGTAAGATGTATCCTCCTTGTCGGCGTACCTACGTTGAACAAGATTGAGCAGGTAGAATAGAAGATGTGTTGAAATCAAGGACCTCATCAAGAATCTCCATCTCTAGCAAACTCTTGTTGTGTCCCCACAGTTCACTCTCCTTCTTTCCGTCACGTACGCACCGTGCAACTTCGTCAGCTTGGAAATGCCATCCACCACCGATGTATTCAAAGACTTTGCGTTCCTCTTTGACAATTTGCCCGTCTTTGCCAAAGTATGCGACTTTGTATTCCTTCGGGCAGTAGATCGGTGCCGAGATCGTAATGGTGCCACATTCGAAGCGAATGTTGACACCAGGATTTTGTGCATTGAGGTTGATGCTGCAGCTAAGGATTGCTTGAGCTGCAAGATCAGCACCAGCAAAGGTTACAGTGAAAGACGTGTTCCGATCGACGTTTGTGAGAGGGGTCTTGAGCATGGAAGCGCTGATATTTGTGAAGCGCGAAAGTTTATTGAGAGGATTCTCGTAAAGTGCAACAATAGCCTTGTAGTTGGTGTCAGAAATGCAGCATCACATTCAAGACAAAAGATATACCCAGATAAGGGGGTACGGACCGCTGCATTACATGTTGGGATATCGAGGCCTTCGTAAAAAGAAAGGACTCACAGGTCAAGTATAGCGCCACCACCAAGGGCAGGATCCAAAATCCTGTGAGTTTTCGGGATGTCTCAAGATGGATGTCAGTTCATAAACAGATGAGGCAGAAGCTATACTCACTATAGATGTCAAAGTCTCCTGACAGATCAGCATGAAGGACGACAGGGGCACCCAAAGAACCTTCTTCGATGATCTTCTTGACCTCTAAAGTGAGTGGTTGGAAGCGCGTCCACATCGCTTCCATGAAAAATACGTTATACGCTTTCGCAGTCGCGAGGAGGGAGCGGAGCTCGGCCGCATTGGAAGTAACGGGCTTCTCGCAAAGAACGTGTTTCCCAGCCTTGATGGCATCCAGCGCGTTCTCATAATGGTATGTATGTGGGGTTCCTGCGATCAAATAATAACAATCAGATTATCTTTCAGCGCCACACCCACGAGATTACAGACCGATGTAGATGGCATCCACGTCCTTCATGAAGGATCAGGGCTAAATATGCATGCCAGAAATCAAAAAGTTGAATCAGTTGTACCTTATCCGCGTATACTTCGCCATAGGTTCCGTAGGCTTTGATGGACCTGTCTCCGCCAGCAATGGTATCGATAAACTCTTGAGCTTTCTCAATGGATCGTGAACCCACTGCCGCCACCTTATGTTTCAGGTCATGTACATCGCGACTTTCGTAGCAAAACTGATCAAGAAATTCAGGAAGATGTTTCAGCGCTTACGTCTTAGGGTCAACAAGGAGATCCTGAATATGTCGACAGATTTTACATGCATGTTAGTTGCGTTGTCCTCAGGCTTTTAATTAAAAGAAAAAGACGGACTTTGAGGAAACATGCTGCAATGTTTCCAGTGGAAATAATTCCCCAGCGAAGAGTAGTCAACTGAGCAGACATATGCATATGCTATGGTATGTAGCAATTTTGGTTGAGATGGGAGTGAATTCATTTATCACGGGTAGTACCGGCCCGGGCGGTCCTGCGGCATCACTGATCTCTTAGTATGCAGACGTCGACCTACGTCGACCTCCATGTCTAGTCTCCCAGCTTTGTCCGAAATCTCTCATAATGTTTCGGGACCGAATTCGTCGCTCGTGCAGTCGTTATCTATCCTTTTCGAGCACTCTACCGTGCTCATATCGACGCTCGAGCCTCAGCTCACCAAGCGGCTCCTATCAGAGGCAACTTCCCTTTTGTCGTATTCCGAACTCATCGACAAAGCATTGGGAATGATAGCCAGCTGGGACCTAACGCTGCAATCTCAATTCATATCAGGTCATCCGCGAATTGGGGAGACGAAGAATTTGTCAAACCTGAGCGCGAAGGAGCAGGGAGGAAGACCTGGTGTCAGCCCAACTCCACCAGAAGTCCTTGCTCGTCTCTCACACCTCAACGCGTGCTATGAAGCAAGATACCCAGGCCTACGGTATATCACTTTCGTGAATGGAAGATCTCGTCAAACGATTGCGGAAGAGATGGAGGATAAACTTGGTTTTGCCCATTCCCTTTCGCCAGATACACCTCCTGTTGGTGATATAAGGGGTATTAATATTGGAAGCGAGGGATGGATTGCTGAGTTACGAAGGGCAGTCGGTGATATAGGGCTGATAGCGAAGAGTAGGCTGGTGGCTCTCGGAGTGGAATGAGGTACATATGTAGTTTTGACAATATATCGCAATCGAGTAAATTTGTACAACAGGACAACTATGTCTGCTCGACGGAGAACTTCCAGATTATCGTACATGTCCCATATGTATGATATTGTACATCAAAGTCTTTGACTGGCTTGTTGCGATTGGAGGTTGGCCTTAATCTGAAGGATGGAAGCCATAAGACCCAGAAACAGATCCAATTCTTTTGATACTCACCTCCTGCGCCCTCCGCAATCTCTCTAGCCACCCTGGCCTTACTTCATCGATCGCCGCGTTAATCGCATCCACTATCTCTTGCACCTCCCTCGACACCACCTTTTGTTCCATTGGTTCTGTATATGTTGCAGGATAATGCCTCTGACATGTTTCGTTGTGGGATGCTTCCTCCTGCCTCCTTCGGGCCCATTGCTCTCTATCTTTCAGACAACTCTTCAGATATTCCGAGTAACTTGAATCATCTCTGTTCATCAACCTCAGACGGGCGTCATAATCCTGATAAGTACAGCCAGTGAGTGGATATACAAAGACTTTAATAATGGGTGGCGAATCCTCACTTTACGTTTCTGAACGTCTCCCAATACGTCGAAGGCCTCGCGTATCTAATGAGGGGTCACAAACAAGAAAAGGAAAGATGGTTGCCTGATATACATCTCGAAAATTCTTCTCAGCACGACGTTTGTCTCCGTCAGTAGCAGTTTGGTCAAGTTTGTCGGGATGGGTTTCAAGAGCCTTGCGCCTGTAGGCTTTACGTACTGCAAAAACGATGTTCCATGAGATCAGTGCGGTGGAATAAATTCAGTTTATTTACCATCTTCCAGGGAAGCTGACGGCTCAACACCAAGAATATCGTAATATGTACAAGGTTGAGCGGGGAGCGGTTTCACCATGAGAAATACACTATATACAAATAGTAGTTCAGAGAAGTCATCAAAAAAGAGCTGCGTAGCCGAGGAACGACAGAATTCAAGTTGGCGGGAAGTTCAAGTTGAACATTCCGCCCACAAAAATCAGAATATTAACGGTCACGTGTCATTGTCGCGTCACTAAGCACGCGTTCCGACACCCGCCTCCAATCACAAGTTGATTTGATATCATTGTGTGATAAGTAGAAACCCGCGATCGTTTAGAGATATAAGCATTTATAGGTTCGAACTACTTACATACTCGTGCACATTAGTATGTGGCAGCGTAGCTAGGCTTCAAAGTTAAGCTCTTTTGAATTCATGGTGGTTGTTTCAGTGAAAAAAAAATTAAATTAATTCTGCTTGACCTGTCACGCGTGACCACATGAAATGAAGGAATCATCAACGGAACCATCCCGCGAATATGGAACATAATTGGGGAGCTTGCTCCCCTTGTGAAATTTGCCATGGATAAATGCATGCCGCTTCAGAAAACAAACTGCATCTGTAGGAGTGGTTGAAGGTTGTTGTTGTCGGTATATTGTCGGAAAAAATTCATCACTATTACAAATCATTGATTTTTCTACTAGGATTCAAACTGAAGTGGTGACCTTCAACCACGAAGTAAGGCCTGGGTAGGAGGCTGGGTAGATGTCCGCGCACGAATGTTGCATGAACGGCCGGCCGCCACGGGGGCCAGAGAATTCAAATCGATCCTTGAAAATCGAAATCAATTCTCGACCTGACACACGTGACCACCTGAATTGAACGGCTCATCCCAGTGATTGACTCAGAAGCTGTATGTATAACCCCGCAGGGCGCCTTGCAGGCGCAGAGCCCGCTACTCTAATTCAGCGGAAACACAACGTATTCACATTCAACAAACATTGCAATCGTAATCAAAGTACTGGTCACTACACTATGCAACCGCCACGCCAAGCGATCGACGTCTGGCAACTTTGCATATTTCCATGGACACTCCCTCAAACCATGTAGGTAGTACCGGAATCCCCCTCCATCGTGTGGCCAGCACATCGTGAACGGGCAATACTTATGCAATCCACACTCATGTCCGTCAAAGTCCTCCCACTCGCCCAACACCGCCGCCCAGTCATAACCACGAACGTCGTACTTGCAAACTCTGAGTCCCTCCGTAAATTGACCTCGGTAAACCATCCTCATATTCATCACATTGCAATAACTGAACGTTAATTCCGGGTAGGCGCAGTAGATTTCCGTCGCCGACATGTAGTTCATCACTGCGGAAGAATGGCTCTTCGACTCCGAGATGACTATGTTTACCGTTTTACCAAGTCCCACCATGTGTAGAACCTTCTTGACCCCGCAAAGACGTTCATAGACGGTGGAAACCGACTCGTCAGTCACAATGAGCCCCCACTTGGTCCCCAAGCACGAGACGAGCCTGTCTCTCATATCCCTCCCACAGTGGAAGTCTAAGTCGTTCACAGAGAAATAGTCCAGATTCAGTGCCCTCAGCATGACAGAACCAGAAATCAATCTCCGCGTGTTGTCCAAGATGTCCAGGAGGTCTTGCATGTCGTAGCCCATGTCTTCAACAGTGTTGTAATTAAACCGGCATTATATTCGTGCAGCATCTTCCTCAGATCCCGACAAGTCATGCTCAGCTTTTGTCGATCTTGCAAGCTCAGCATCTTGAGTATGTGTTCAAAGACGTCCCAAGGCACCGACTGGAGTTCGCTTCGCCCATCAAGCCCTGAGCACTTTCAGTAGGACACTAGGCACGCAACAAGCCCTAGATGTACGATATTTACTTATTTCCTCCCCCTCTTCAACTTTAGTCCTCCCAACTGCGTACCTATTAACCACCAGTTCATAGTGAGGCGAAGCACTCGGCAAACGCAAACAGGAACCCACCTCCAGGCACGCTTGCGGAAAGGATACCTGTCGGGGCGTTCATAGTAACAAGAGGCAGGCAAAGGAATGTGTCTCAAGAACATTGAACAGAATAGACATGTACTCTTCATACTGACTTCCGTGCCTTTGGCACCTTCAACGCCATGATCCCACTCCTGTGGTGAAAGACGAATATCACACCCGCGATCACGGTACTTCTCGAAAGCGTCGGAAAACGACAAGTTGCCGAGATCGTAAGAAAGGCACTTCCGGTTGACAAGCTCACGCTTGGAGAACATCAAGAGCAGGTAGGCACAGTAGAATTCTGTTGCGGAAAGGTAGTTCATGACCACAGTGCTATGAAAGGAGAAGATGGGGGCGAGCACGTTATCGATTGTTGCTATGATGACATTTAGATGAAGGTCGCCTCTTTGCAGGTGCAGAACTGCCAGCGCAGTTGTACCCTTCATGGCTAAGGCCCTCGATGTAATTGTATACTCGTTTGATCTCGGTCACGACAGTCTCGTGAGCGGACAAGGGAACGCATATGTCCAGGTCCGAAGGCTAGAAAGTGGAGCAAGCAGGGCGGAAGAGTGCGACAACGGAGGAACCGGAAACGACGCTACGTGTTGTGCCGAGCAATCGTAGGAAATGGTTGGGTTGGAAGCGAAAATGCTGCAAAATCCCGGCGATACGACGAGTGATGTGGCGCTGTACCTCAGACTGAAGCGGTGTTTGGGAGAGGACAGCGAGCCCTTTCAAATCAATCTGGTCCAAGGCGTTGGTCCACCCCGTGGAAGAGCGCGGAACTACACTGGTCAACAAAAATTGAAAAAGAGACAGGTTAGAACGCACCCGTAAACCCGAAAGTATTGTACAGAGCCGTCGAACGATCCGGGAGGGAACTTGTTCTTCTGGGAAAAGGGATAGATTGTTTATATGAGCGAGGGGGCGGGTATGTGAAATGAAGGTATTTAATGAAAAAGGAGTATGAACCGGCTGGGACGCGAAGATAGCAATAGGGGGGCAACGTCACAACACGTGATCCTCTGCATGAAACAACGTGAAGCGGTTTAAACGAGAGTGACTAAAAACCCACTACAGAGTAGCGGGCATACTACCGTCTTGCTCTTGGGGTGCACAAGTCTGGCAATGGTTCTCTCTGGCATGACTAAATTTATAAGAGGAACCGAACGCATGGGTAAACAACACAGGCAGGTGAAGTCTTCCAAACTTATTATGCTTCCAGTTCACACATGATACTTACTCGCATGAACTCTGTTTATACCACCACAAGGTACAATATGTAGTAGAGCTAAGAGGTGGGGGTAAGGTAGGTGTGTATTCTACGCTGAGTGTGGGTGTGGTAGTCAAATCAGGTAGCATGTATGTGTAATATTTTGAAATACAGATTTCCTTGCAGTCCTATGTGGCGTGTGTGGGATTGCGAGACGTCAACCGAGGAAGAGACAGTCGTTGCCACCGATAATGAAAGGACTGGGGCCAAGGGTCCTATCTATGGCTGTTTTTGACTTATCTATTGTATAAATTGAGTCCTGCAGATAGATAGATCCTTAATTGAAACCTCAGATCACATGGCCAGACATTGGAAGCTAAACATTTCCAGGTGGTAGGGGTTCTATGGGTGGAATGCACTCTGTCTTCAATGACATCTCAGGAGAATTCACCTGGGTCATCACTGGAGAATGGACAGAATCCCTCTCAGCTTCTCGCCTTCGACGCCTTCGTGCAAGGGGGTTGAGGATCATGGCAGCCAACATTATAACCCCATCCATCACCTGCAATATACCGTTCAACATGCTATGTGGCAAAAATAACCGATGACAACGTACAATAACAAGAGAATACGCAACACCAGCTTTCACGTCGAATTTTGGTCTACAAAGCAATGCGATCAAGGCAAAGACAGCACCGAGCCAGTCGATTGTAACGAACGGGATGGAAATCCCGATCACCTCTCTATATTTGATGATTTCATAGTATTGCGGGAGCAAACCACAAGCAAGCATCACCGAAGCAAAAATACCGAAGAAGTCGGAGGCTCCATGACTCATTGAGGAGCGAACCGGGAACACTATGGCTGCCTCCAATCCTCCTACAGCAAGCATTACACTTCCTGTGACCAAAACTGCAACAACAGATGTTTTCCTCTTGCCATAATGTAAGCACTACAAAGATGCATAAGTCAGTTTGCAGCTATCTGATGGAATAACTTGAGACCTGGCCCCAAGAAAATAAACACAAAAAACTGAACAGTTGAGGTTGGACTATGAGGGGTACACTTAGGTTTTGGAGGATAGCATAGACTCCGAGAGGTAACCCCGCAAGCCCCCATAGCAGACTGCAATGACATCAATCATTGCTTTGAATTCTGTACACTCTGAAAATACGCACACGAGGTATGACGACAGCCCAGTTGTGGACTTTTCACGCCAACTCTTCCATATTTGTGGTATCAATTGGCCGGACCAGCATACAGTTCCTATAGTATAGTCCAATGTAAGTCCACTATTTTATAAACTGACTTCACAGACCCATAGTTCCTAAGACATTCTCTGCAACGGGATTGACAACCATAGTAGTATAAGGAGTGAGAGAGTAATGGAGCAGAGTAGTTTCTGATTCATCGCGACACATATAATGATGCATGACGTTCGGAAGGTGCCGATTGCTGGACGGTTAATTCACATCCAACTTGGGTTTGGAGCAAGCCAGAGCAATCCCAGGCCTCTCTGAGATTAGGGAAAGAGCCGAGAAATGTGTTCCATCCGTGGTAGAAGTGCTGGCATGTGTCAAAGTGCGATGAGTGGAAAGGGGCCGACACCTTCACAATTAATGGAGCTCCAAGAATACAGGGAGAAGAACCATTAGCCGTTTCGAACTCGATAGGCAGGGTTAGAATTTTCAATATCTTTCCTTCTGCTCGAAAAAACATCACCATCATGGATAATAGGCTACAGAAAGCCTTTGGGAAAGTTCGGCAACTTCGGCTGGAGCAGAGCCCTAACGATCAACTCGCAGCCGAAATGGAAGATGGTGCATCGATGATGAAAAAGGGTGCGAAAGGGCGGAGTTTTGTTGGGTTGGATCGGATGTATATATAAGCCAGCTCCATTACAGAATACTAAGGCTGTCATGGTAGTTTCGATATCGTGCGCGATAGAGGGGGATTTTATACTTTTTGGCCAACAGGTGAATAACTCACTCAAGCCCGCCCTTGTGCGGCAATGAAATGAAATGAAACTGTATTGCCAACTACATCACGTGAGTAATTCAGGTGTAAGAACACCATACTTATGCTGTTCGCGGAGTCTTAAGAGCTTGGAATATTATTACGTAAGTAACTTGACTCCTCCAGCTTTGCTGGGCTATTCTCTCGTACTTAAATTCTGGCTAACCTGCTACACTTCTGAGTGCACGATCGACCTCTAGACTGACTTGAGCTAAGCTTGAACCATGGATGCTGTTGAGAAGGCCAACACCGAGCGTCAAAAACGCTGGTAATCCATACGTTGATCACTCATCGTCGACGAACTCACAATCCACAGGGTCAAAGATCAGAAGGTCGGTGAGGGTACTTACGCCGTTGTCTATCGAGGTGTGTGCCAGTGAAGTGCGCTGGATTGCGATCATATTGAGACGTTTTCTCAAGGGCGAGAGTCCGCAACTGGTCGCAAAGTTGCCATCAAGAAAATAAAGGTTGGGCAGTTCAAGGATGGTTTGGATATGTCTGCTATTCGAGAAGTCAAGTACTTGCGAGAACTGCGTCATCACAACGTAATAGAGGTGCTCGCCCTCTCTATATCTTTGCGAATTGGTTCTGCTGACGTTTAGGACGTTTAGCTTCTCGACGTATTTTCTTCCAAGACGAATCTCAACCTTGTTCTGGAATTTCTTGACTCCGATTTAGAGATGATAATTAAGGATCGTTCTCTCGTATTTCTACCAGCAGATATCAAGAGCTGGTTAGCTATGACATTCCGTGGGCTTGAGTTCTGCCATCGGAATTTCATTCTTCATAGAGTGAATAAAGTTCAAGGCTACAATTCTTCTGTCTCTCTTACGTACGGACAATGCAGGATCTCAAACCCAACAATCTACTTATTGCATCCGACGGTCAATTGAAAATCGCTGATTTTGGCTTGGCTCGAGATTTTGCAGACCCTGGCCATAAAATGACATGTCAAGTCATCACACGGTGTGTACCACCAAAGATTTTTCCGTAGCTGCTCAGCCTGTCAATAGCTGGTATCGGCCCCCAGAGCTCCTCTTTGGCAGTCGGTATTATGGTTCTGCAGTGGATATTTGGTCCGTCGGGACCATCTTTGCCGAATTAATGCTTCGAGTACCATATCTTCCAGGAGAGAGTGATATGGACCAGCTGAAAACAGTTTTCCGTGCTCTCGGGACTCCGACAGAGGAAGAATGGCCTGTAATTACATCTGTTCATGTCCACGTACACCCTTTGATGAGTTATTACAAAGGGACACACGAAACTTCCCGATTACATCTCAGTAGGCCAATTCCCCAAACCGCCTCTTCGCGATCTCTTTACGGCCGCTAGCGCCGACGCTCTCAACCTTCTTAGTAAATGCCTTATCTACGAACCACGGAAACGCATATCTGCTAAAGAGGTACCTATCTTTTTTGTTCCTTGTGCTTGTGACTCAGCAACATTCCCATGTTTTAGGCTCTTTACCACCCATATTTCACCGCCCTTCCGTATCCGACACATCCCTCTAAACTACCAAAATGTTCTGCTCAGCTAGCGGCTCGAGAGCTTGAAGAAGTCGATGGAAATGTTGAGATGAACTCAACGGGTCCGGGCGTCAGAGCTAACAACAACAGACTAAAACGGAAGTTTACGTCCCCGGGCGCGGAAGCCAAAGTGCGCTCCATAGCTCGCCGATTAGATTTTACCAAGCAAACACAGTCACCACAATCTTGACCCCTCGCTCTCCTCACTGTGTATTTTATTCACCATTTCACCATCGAGAACTCACATATTTCTCGGGATCCACACAACCATGGACGTTATGTAAAAGTACATGTATTCATCAGTTGTCATGCCTGTACGGGCGATGTCGTTCAGATTAATATTATCCGCCTAGAGACAGTATATAGGTACAAGAGGGGCTCAAAGCTAAGAGGTTGCAATATATCCATATGTTCAGGTGCGTGGGTTATCACAAGTATTGCATTTATCAATTGCGGAGGCTGCGTTGGAGAGCCCACAGAGAGAGCAAATCCAGCTATCTCCAGTAGTCGGTGGTTTTATTCCAGCGGCCGCCCAGTTAAATTGTTGCACAGCAGGCGCCGAAGGTTTAGGCGCGACAGGATTGGATGCAACAGGGACAGCTGCAGTAGAAGCAGGCCTTTTAGTCTCACAATGTTCGCATTGTTCAGTTGCTGACATTGGGTTGGTCAACATACAAAGCGAGCACGTCCAAGTTGTCCCATTCGAAGAAGCAGGTGGTTTTGCCCCAGCACCTGCCCAATTAAATGGAACGATGGGAGCAGAGGTTGAACGTGTGATCGAGCTCGTCTTTGCAGATGCAGATGACATCGTTAGAGGAACTGTCCCCTTGCTGAAGTCGAAGCTAGGTAGCGAGGACACTGAAATCGACTTGGCTTGTGTGGACGCCTTGACATGAGCGCTGTCAATGGTAGGGACTCGAACTTTGACCGAAAACGTGAAGGAAGGCAATGAAGAAGTCGGAACTTTGAGAGCAGCCTGCTGGCCGGGCTTGAATGCGAGAGTGGAACTGTCATTGCGGAAGGTCGTCACTGATGCAAGGACTTGAGGGGTTGCACTCGCGGAGGAGGTAAACGGTGAAGGCGATGGGGCAACAGAGGGCTTGGACGCCCCTGTGGAGGAAGAGAAAGATAAGGGCGCGGACTGAGGAGTAAATGCTAGCGTCGACGCAGCAGGAGTAGACGTTGATGTGGAAGAAGGGAAGAATGGTGCGGGACGAGATGTGGAAGTCGGGATGGGGAGGGGAGAAGCGGAGGTAGGCGGGAAAGCTGACGGTACTGTTACTTCGGGAGCTGGGGAACTGGTTGATTCCGGCTGATAGCTGAACCTCAGCTTGCTGGGCTCTTTGGGAACTGATTTTGATCCTGAGAACGCCGGCCGTCCAGGACGAGTGCTTGAGGTAGAACTCGATGCAGAGGGAGGTGAGATGACCGACTGAGGTTTCTCCGGCGTGATACTAGCATCGATAACCTCAACTTCTTCGATAATGATGTCAGGGGAATCCGATTTTGACCTGTTGACAGCTGTCGGGACACCGCGTCCGGTCGATTGAGACTTGGATTTTTTAACAGTACGCTTGGCGTCCTCATCCTCCTCGTCGATCTCTTCTTCAACATAGGGAGTGTAGCGTTTGCGATTCGATGATAACCCTGCTTGCGACGGCTGCTTGGGAAGGGGACTGTCGCTATCAAAACCTGGTCCCTTCTCGAGGTGTGCCGGGGGTCGTGATCTCTTGCTTCCCTATCCATTCATAAGCTCGAAGCAAATCTTCTTTCGCCAAATTGTACGAGACATACCTTGGGCAAGGTCGCTTCAATAATGGCCTGGGGAGAGAATACCTTTTCTGGGTCAGCGATCTTTGGATCCTTCTCCTTACTTTTTTCGTCCTTGTTCGCAGGCGCTGTAGGTTTGCCAGTGGCCCGAACCCTCCTGCCGACCCTTCCTTTCGGCGCAGAACCAACCTTGCCAAGGGGACTGGCAATTTGGTACGGATTGCTGAGGTCTGGTCGCTTAGGAGGCGTGACTTCTTTGATCAATTCTGTCATATAATTTGCAGCCTTAGTCTGCTTAGAAGGTGAGGGCGTGGTAGGATGGTCACTTTGGGAAGGTGGTGAAGCACCGGACCAAGCTTGCCTCAACGGGGAGGGAACAACGGGTGCAGTCAGCTTCTGTGCTACGGGAGGTACCCGTAACCGAGAAGTGGACTGCGAAGAAGCCGTATTAGATGAGAGAGTATTTGCAGTTCGAGGTGTCACCGGTGAACCAGCTGATACTGGGAAAGGTAGGGCTTGTTTGATCCTTGTGGGAGAAGGATCTGGGGCCGTAGCACGCACTGGAGGCTTCGGTGTGGTGGTATTGAGAAGAGTAGAGCTGGAGTCACTAAAGGCGGAAGAAGAAGGGTTGACATCTTCAGCAAGTTTTCTCCGTTTGGTGTCTGTTCTTGGTGATTCAATCCCAAGTTGAGTATCTTTCAGTACGAAACGATCTGAGGTGGAGCGAGAAGGACCGAATGCAGGAGATGAATAGCGATTTTTGGAACGAGGGGTTTTCGCACTTCCTCCGCCTTGCCATCGATAGACTCCATTCGGGTTTCTGTTTAGTGTCTTGCGCGGGGACGGCGTTGGTGCCGGAGCGGAGGAAGAAACGCCGAAGGTAGATCCAAGGCCATTGTTATTGCTCTGGAAAGGCGAATTTCCGCGACCAGGGGTCGAAGGAGTAGCAGAAAATCGGAAGGGTTGCGGAACTTCCTCTGGAAACGTATAAATATGTGTTTCACGATACTTACTAGGAAAAAAGCTCACCATGTGGGCCACCTTGAAGCATCGCGCAAAGTTTGTCGACATCTTTTCTGTCTAAAGACTCTCGAATGTGTGCGGATACTGTCTCGAGATCTCCCTCAGGAGAAGTCGGGTCGAACAAGGTTGACCTTGCTGAAGGTTTTGGAGAAGAGGGGAGTCGCGGTGGTGGAGGTGTTATTGGTCGTGATAAAGGTTCCTTCTCATCGATTTCGCGTTCCAACTTGGGAATGTTTAACGGCTGCACGTCTAAATTTGAAATGTATCAACTCACTTGATGCCCTCGGGCCCTAAGAGAGATCGCCGGGGAGCTTGAAGGAATCAGAATATCTTCGTGTATAGCGGTTTCATCCTCAATACTAGTTTCTGTGGATGACCATGGAACCAGAGACTTCAAAAAACCAGTAATACTCCATGACTGCATATCGGTGTTAGTACAATGAGTAAGCACTCCATAGCATGGGACTTACTGATTTTTTGGCAGCTGGTCTTAAGTAAGGGGACTGAGGTTGACGCGATGACCGTCGCGAGGTTCGAATGGCGCTCATAGTCGTGGACAAGGGCGAGGTCGAGGCAACAAAAAGTGAGCGCCCAAGTTGAACGGGGCCGAATTAAGGGCAGACCTGAAAGCAGTCACATGATCCAATTGTAGACAGTCCGCCATTGTCCGCAACGAGCTCACAACAGCACAATGCCGGCCAAAGTCATAGAAACACCGTACCCGCTCATTGACTCCGACCCCCATGCTTCCCGTGTAATCAGATATTTCCGCCCCTCTGATTATGCTGTCTGGGCCGCAGCAACTGGCGCATTTCCGGCTGCGCTCTACGCCTGGCGTCCGTACGGTCTTCTCGCTATTCCTGTACAAGTCCTAAATATTGCCACAGAAATGGCAGATCCCATGAAAGCTTCACTGAGGACATCTCTCCGCTTGGGCGGTTTCCTCGGCTTTTTTGGTGGTTTCCTGCTCTCGTATCAACGCTCAAGCGGTGCGCGAAATTTGCTCGCATGTCGATGGTCTTGCCATGCTCACAAATAATGCACAGCTCGCTTCTGGGGCTGGTCGGAGAACAAACGGGAAGAGGAGATGGACCTCGCCGAGCTTTCCCAGCGTGCATCAGAAGGCAAATCACTCTACGGTGATTCACCCCAACCTCAATGGGTTCAAGCCGCCGCCGCTAGAAACTCCCAATTCTCGCAACTCAAATTCGGTATGTCCAGTTTCTTCCTCTGCTTCGGAACCCTGGATTGACTTGTTGCCTCGATAGCTGCCTTCCCCATGTGCGTCCCACACAAGTGACTCTTTCGACATTACTGAATCTACTTTTTTCAGGATAAACTTGGTCAACCATCCTCACCACGGGACTGATCCAGCCAAGTACGGAAAATCGACAGAGGAGTTGAACTGATTGTATCTGTGCTTTCAAACACATTCGTCTAAATCGGAAGTATTGTGGGACATGTTCTCGTGTTTCTATGATCGAATGCTTCCAAATGTCTCGAGAATTGCCCTTACATCTTTTAAGGATTCTCATATCCTCCGTTCAGCCTTATGACCTAGGTCGTTCTGATCAAAGAAAGACTAACTCGTTTAAAGAAAATACAAGTCTTGTATTTAGACACTGCTAAGATTTATCATTGTCGATACTTCCTCAGTGCTGGATCCCTCAATATACTCTGCATCACGTCTTCTCTAAGGTGAAGAGATACGGTTGCGCCACTTTCGTACCAACCCTTGTCTTCGGGGCCTCTTGAATTTGCTTCCATGACTTGAATGCATCCATCATTGCTTGGCATGATAGCTTCGACAAGGGTTGGAACTCCTGTTCCGAAGTTCATATCATGCATACGCAGCTGCTCGTGAAGCCACGATGTGACGACTGTATTGCGTAAGCCAAAGAATGCAGTCCACTTGCGTAAGGGGCTGAATTCAAAGGTTAGCTCGTGGAGGAGTGCTGGTAGGGTGGATGCACTGAAAGCATTGAGAGAGGAGCGGATGGAAGCGGCCATGGGCCCTAGTTCATGATTAACTGCATCCTCAGCGGTTGCTGTCGCTTTTATCGAAATGATGGGAGAGCCGAGAAAAGATGTGGGTAAAGGTGGATTGAGACGATTTCTGAAACCAAGTGACACGGCCAAGTAACATTCACCGTCGACGAGCTTCCGAGCACGTATAATAAGGTTCCAGATGTGTGCTAGGAGCGCATCGAGATGGCTGGCGCGGGAAAATGAATTTGCCTCTTCCCACATCGCGTGCAACTCCCCAGGGCTGAATTCGACCAAGTAGTATGACACGGGTACGGTGTAATCCCAATTTGTCCAATCAATTGGTTGCCCGAAATGGCTCACGGCTGATTCGACTTCTGGTGGGATGGTCGTTAATAATTCGAAAAATGGGGGGCAATTAAGTTTAGAATTCCAGCAATCGTAGCGGTGGAGAGGCAATTCTCCTGCTGCTTCAAGTATCAAGGGTGACGGTGACGGTGCATCGATATCTCCAGCCGTGGCGCGATCTATCAACGACGGATCGAAAACCGGCGAAAGCACGGGCAAAGGTTCATGCCTTCGAACAGCTCGCGACACAGCTGCCCAATCATTGGTGAACTGAAGCATCGACTGTGCATCTGCTATCGGATGGGCGAACTTCAACCCAATAGCCACCCCGCCGTCTGCTAACGTAGTAATTTGGATAACCAAGCAAGGCAAGCCGGCATGCGACACAACATCATGAAGGGCCAAAGGAGTGGTGGAATCTATGAGCTCAGCGAAGGGAAGATCGCCAGCATTTGTGCATCCATCCACTGGGTTACCAGCAAAGGCTGGTATCGAGCGAGAAGATGTAGCGATAATAAATCCAACCCCAGGATCGTCCGGAGTACCATATGCAAGCATCAGACGTTGGAATCGTTGAGTATGATCGCCATTGGGTTTATATGGTGCCCAGTGAAGCTGGCCTGACCATTGAGGGTATGCGTCAAGAGTTATCTTCAGGCTGACCGATAGCTCTTCAACAGAGGGGGCATCTTTGAAAATCCATACGCCCGCCGTTGGGGAGAACCGCACGGTTCTGGCATCAAGGATTGACAGCGGTGTATGGGTTGGCTTCGGAGGAGAAGTTGGGAAGAGGCGAGTACGAGAAACGACCGGCATGTGACGATAAATAAGACCGCGAATTCAGAAAGGAACGGGTGAAGGGGTGATTATAGTGGTATTCGAGAGAGTGGTGCCAGGAGCCGAGGATATAGAAAGAAGACTCAGTGTTGGCAAGCGAATGCGGGGCCAACAGCAGAGGAGAGAGGAAGTTCGAGGCAGTATTTAAGTAAGTACCCGGCATAGTGGGAACATGAAGATTGGCTCTTAAGGAGAACAGTATGTAAGTGGATAGATAGTAGAGTCATGAGATAAAAACGGAAAGTGTTCGGCAAATAATGTCGAAGTGAAACAGTAGCAGCGAGTGGCGGGAGGTGGCGGGCTGGGAAAGGATTTTTGGTGACGAAGCCGGTCACTTGAATGTCACGAGGACGTGTCAACTTGTCATTCCAACACTGAGTTCGGATGCGAACAGTACATATGTACATAGGGCCAGAGAGCTTTTCCGGAAATGTGCGATGCGGCGACGTACAAATTGAGCTTCGGTTAGTTGTGGACAGTACAATGGTCTCTTGATGTTTAGCGCTCCAGGACGCGACGTCGCGCATACTCAGATATAGTATGCCTGGCCTCAGCCGTACTACGTCTACTATCAGCGTCCGCAAATCCGGCCAACGCGCCGAGTTCCATTGAATGCTAGCCAAAGCTCTATCGCGCCCTTTATCTTTTTGACAGCCTCCTAGTGCGACGATGCGTACTTCCTGGCTTGATTGCGAACCTGTCTGAACAGTGAATACAATATCGGGACGTGTTATGAAGGCAGCGTACATCAGGGAACCGACGACTTCGTGTCGTGCATGTCTTGCGGATCATATGTACTTAGCTAGCGGCGGAGAATAGGACTTCTGGCGCTCGGAGGTCCGGCGTTTGCCGCGATCGTTTGCAGGGCCACGGGTGTTCTACATAATAGTCATAATAGGGGTGCTCAATTCTTCGTTCAGTTCGTTCAGTTCACTTTTTTTGACGACAGAAAAAGTCGGCAATTTCCGTGAACTG
>JAGGAR010016078.1:0-20376 GCA_017657315.1 Termitomyces sp. K1Ag
TATTTTTCTTACTGAAGTTTCTGTTTTGTTTACATTTTTCACCGAGTTTTCGCTATTTTTCCATTTTCTCTCCAATAAGTTCATTGTTTTTTTATCGTTAACACTCTCCCACACCTTTTGTGACCTTACCAAAGCATTTTTTTCACTTGCACTAATTTTCTTCTTAACAAAATCTCATCTCTCTCTGCTCTTTTCCTGATACCGACATTTTTGCTTTTCGTCATTTTTCTTAGCACATTTTCTGAGCCTAAGTTGTTTCTCACTGCTTACATAATAGCGCTAGCAACACTCTTTTAGCGTTAGCGCTAGCGCTTAGTGCTCCCTTTATTGCTCTTTTCTTAGTGACAAATTTCGATTTTTGTGTTTCTGACATTTTTATGTAAAACATTCTTAGCGACATTTTCGCTATTTTTTATAGCGCTCTGGCACTATTTTGCTTACTGAGCAATAGCGACATTCATTCTCTACTATTGGCAATCCCTTTTCACCGCTACTGCACTCATTTCACCTACCGACGCGCTCACAATTTGTGACTTCATCTCGTATTCACCACAGGCACCCATTGGCGACATTTTGACTATTTTTCCCGCTCTCTAGTGCTACCAGCTCAATTAGCATTACTGCCACTCTCCTTATACAGATACCGCTTAGCGCTTCCCAGAATAGCTTGTTGTTAGGAGCTGTTTTGGCTGCTCTGCATCATTACCGACCGTGACGTTGCTTTTACTGTTTCTGACATCAATAACAGTTTTAGCACTTGTTTCCTGCTGCTAGCACTGGGTTCCCACTGCAGATAGCACTCTAGCAACGTGCCAGACCAATTAGCAAAAGCGCTAACTGATTACATAATCACTTACCGACGTTTCAGCAAAAAGTCAATATTATATCCATCGTGAAGCTCTCGCTTCTGGGAATCTGCTGGTGCTCCCCGTTTCACACACAAGTCACTCCCAAACCACTTTCACCCTGTAGTGTTGTGTTTTTTGGTGGTTTTCTTCCCAACAGACACACACACTTACACATATAGGTGGTTTCCAACTTCATCACCGTAGCTTGCATTATTATCCAAACTGGGATCGATCTTAGAGTCTGTCACATTGCTGGAAAGGACAACATTTGGGCCAATCTACTATCACATCTCCTCTTCAATGAATATTGACAAAAATTTCCAGCTGACCACATCTGCAAATTTGAGCCTCCTCAGGAACTACTGCTGGCATGATGGAGGAAGTGCTTTTGAGCACGTTGGGTGGATTGTCATCATTGGTGATCTGCCCCCCTATGAGGTTAAGGGACCTTGACACTCTTACACTCCACCTCCAAGTCAACACAATTGAAAAATCAACAGCGAGTGGCTATGCAACAGGAGCACGCAATTATGTAAATTTTTGTATTAATCATAACATTTCTATTAATCTGACACCACAGACTCTCGCTCAGTATATTGCATTCACATCAAAGTTTATCACATCAGGCCCAAAATATTTCACTGGCCTTAGACACTTTGTTCAAGACATCTATCCAGACTTCAATAAGAACAGAGCACACCCTTTGGTACAGGCTACTATTCAAGGATCAAAAAAGATTCAAGCAGATCCTATAAGAAGAAAACAACCATTACAACTTTGTCACCTAGAAGAGTTTGTGAGGATGGCAAGACAATCAGGTGACTACAACAATTTGTTATTTGCTACCTTGATGTCTTGTTGTTTTTATGTGTGCCACAGATTAGGAGAATTAGTGCAAAAATCAAAATCATCAACAGACTGGCAAAAAATTATCAAACAGTCATCACTTCACTTCTCTCGAGGATATGCAGGCTACCACTTACCATATCACAAAGCTGATCCTTTTTTCCATGGTACAGACATCCTATTCACTCACCAGGAGGTAGCTGACCCAATATCCCTTTTACATCAGGAAAAAGCCCGTTGTCTACAGAGTACAATGCAACCAATATAGTGTTTGTAGATGTGTAGACTTTCTCTTGTTTTGTAGTGCTTTGTAGCTATGTGTGCAAAGTATGTTGGACTATGGAGTGCTACCAAGGTCACTGCATCAACTATATATTGCACTAGTTTAGTAGATCTCATAGACTACATAGGTTAATATAGAGCTATACATGTCAGAAAAATGTTAATGACCAGGTCAGACAGAATTAGCCATGATCAGCTTACTTTAGGCGAACCCGATTTTCATGCCTGATCGACAAGCATTGGTGCATCAGGTGCCAGCCTAATTAGGTGCAAGGCCTGATTATGGGGCCTTTATCTAAGCGATGACAGGGAAGATTTTGCATTATCAGGTTTGGGCCAAACCCACCATAAAGGTCCAAATAAGAATTTTAACTTACATTGTATTGTATTGAGATATTATCATTACTAATTGGTAACTTATAATTTAGTGAGTTGTTATAACAATACCAGGATTCGAACTACTGACCTTGTGATTATGACTAGAAACAAACTAAACATGACTTACTATTACACTATATGACCATTATTTATATTGAGAATGCAGGTTTATTTATCAGGTGGTTCCACAAGTGCTTATGACCATCCATTCTCAATTGTAAAACTTTATAGCAATGTCTTGTAAGTAAAGAAATGTAGTCCAATTCAGTTTGCAGCCAGAGTATGGGCTACAAGCAGAGCATATGTATAAAGCTTAATAAGAGTATACATTGAGTGTGACCGTCTGATGTCAAAAGCAGAGCTTGAAATGCAACTAGATAGTTTTTGGGTCTTTCCGCTGCCTTTCAAACAAGTCCTTGATAAGTAAATCCTCATGCATGCACAAATTTCAGTCCTTCGCACTTGAGCTATGCAGTGGTAATTAAGTTGTAGCTTGCAGTTTACTAGCATATCCATTCAATATTTGCAATCACCAGGGTGAAGTGTTCATAGAGATCAATGCTGTGTCATAACTCTACATCTCAAGTAGAATTTGATAATCTTGGTTTAGCCTACAATCTATATCTTAAGTTGTCTACTCAGTCTCCTGCCAAGATTACAAAGTGCTATGTTGATATATGCATTGACTATACAGTCTACTATAGCCTCCCATCCCTCTAGAAGTGCTACCAAGCTCCCTCCCATTACTACAGCAACTATAGATCACAATATCATGCTATGGACTCTTGGCAGGTGACTAGAGGCTGAGTACTTTTTCCTGATGTACATGATTATGTTTGAGCTAGAGACAGCATCCATGGACTGCACCAAGCATTATTTATACGTAAAGATGGTTCTATCCCTACGCAATCATGCCACTGCATGGTTTGAGTCAAAATTATTCTCTTTTGTTAACAAATCTTTTGGTGGCCACTCAGCTCATGCAGGAGGAGCAACATACTATGCTAGTTTAGGAATAAGTAACAGAGGACATTATAATGGCCCTAGGTCGATGGTCCTCATCAGCATGGCACACTTACATTCACGAAAATCCATGTGTCAGGATGGCTCTTCAGCTAGCGCTTTTGAAAAAATGTTGACAGCACCACATTCTCCATACTTTTACATCATTCTTCTTCAGCTTCTCACAACATCTTTTCACCACCACCTCCCCATCCTCTCTCCTCTTCAGCCTTTTATAGCCCTCACAGCATTGCATCATCTGAATTGAAAAAAGGCCGCTTTGGCGACTTGTTTACCACTAGACGAGGTGCTATAAGTGGCAGAGGTCAACATAAATATGGGTTCCAAGAGTAAGGAGCATTTTTGGAGGCCTCTGTGCAACAAGCGCACACATCTATCTTTATACAATACCAACTTCATGCAGACTTATGGCTATTTTTGCTCCAGTGCCAATGATTGATGGATGCTGGGCTGAGAACAGTAGGGCCGAGATGTCTCACAATTTGTCATGCATATTCTGCACTCTCACCACCACTGTCGCTGTACAGGTGAGCACGTAGTCGCTCTCTCACCATGTTAAAATATGAAATTTGTCCCTTGCAGAGTAGTGTCATCAGTACTTTCATTTTCATCTTTTCTGAGATGGCACTGCTCTACAAGGTAGGACTCTCATTAACCTACCATCACAATGAGCTGGCAACTCATCTCTCACTACAGACATCATTGAACTTGCATCAATAGGATCAATTCTTATATAAGCAAGTTCTCTCACTTTGTAAGCCGGGCGCGCATCGTGCATCGCAAATGGCTCGCTCACAAGTTCTCTCACTGTTTTAGACTCGATTCATTTATTAGCATACTGTTTTTCACGAACCCTCCCACATCTCCCAGGATTCAGGACCTATATCATTGAGTTGTTACTAGTACATTTCTTTTTACTTTCTACATTCAGTTTATCTTATATTAGTTCTTGGACTTTTGGTACATGTAATTAGCCCTCGCAGCGTCACATCATCCGAATCAAAAAAAGGCCACTTTGGCAACTTGTTTACCGCTAAATGAGGTGCTATAAGTGGCAGAGGCTGTCTGATCATGTTTTGCATCACTGGTCTAGGTTCCCCCCGTTGTCCAGCTTTACTTCAATGATAAGGAAGCATGCGCTTAATACCCTTCATATAAAATACACCGAAGTTCGAAATCTGGGCAATCCGACTCAATTCTTGACCTTGGCACCGCTGGCATGATGGTAAGTGCTTCTTGATGGGCCCTTAGGCCCTATTAATGTGTAAGTAACAATAGGCCTTCATAGACGACTGACTGCACTTCCGCTCATCAGATCCGGCCTTCAGAACCTGCGATCCTTCCAAATTTTGGTTGCAAACCTCATATTTTCCGGTCAAGCACCTTGTTTTCCGGTCAAGCAGTTCCTGAAGAGGTTACGACTATCATGGATTCTGTATCCATATGCAGAGAGCACATGCAACTTACTACATGGACAATGTATAATACACAATCCAAGCCCTTCTGAGTCCAAGTGTGGAGCAACCCATTCAAAGCAGTATTTAAGAACCTACCATTGCTACAGCAACCAGCATTTACAATAATTCATTCCCTTGAATATTGCATGCTACAACCTTTTGTCCTGAGTGAACTGCAGGGTGAGTAGCTATAGTTATAGTCAATGCAGAGACCTACAGACATTGAAAATCAGCAGGATCCATGGTTCGCCAGAAATGGGTACCATCGGTGCAGGGTCATTGGGTGGGAAGTAGGTCCATTCAGATATTCTTGCATGGCCGGTCCAGTTCTGGTCCAAACTACATTGCAGATACCTCGGAAACTAAAAGGATGTGGCAAGGAAGTACCTGCAAAAATTTGAGAATGGTTGGTATACGGGAATAGGGCAAACCATGGCTGTTATGGCTGTTTACCTGGACCGGCAATAGACATCATCAGGGCATGGAGTAGATTCATTGATGTGCGCAGTTGTGCTTACCGTGGATGTCAAATTTGCCTGCAAAATTGAGGATAATTACTTCATTAGGGTGTGATGTCACAAGTTTGAGGGCTTTGGCTGGATGTGGAGGGTTGAGGGCCATCGCAAGGTCACAGGAGGCTATGTAAGGGTGAGTGAGGTGCTATATGATATGGAAGGATGTTGGTATGCACGTAATATAGAAATATGATGGTAGTGGGCATATGAGTATGCCTTGGGGGCTTGCCACGGAATGCAGACTGCAGGAAAGATTGAATGTTGATGTGCAAGGGAGATCAGGGGCATGGGTGAATGTGCCAGAAAGTGGAGGCGCATATGGCAGGACCTGTACTGTTACAATAATTTACATCTGCAAGGATTTCAACGGACTTGAGGGGGGATCAAATATATTACCTATCTGTCGGGTATCTCAATTGACATGGTCCCTGACTTTTCCCTCATTCTTTGTCCTCCATCTCAACATTTTGTGCTGCTTGCTGGATGCAGTAGGTGTTGTTGCAGGAAAAAGACTGGGAGAGGCAAAAAAAAAAAAAAAAAACAATAAAATTACGGCCTGTGCAGCAAGAAAAAAGTAATTGTCAAATTTCATGACAGTAGATATGACTTACCAATTAGAAATGCAATCCTGAGAAGTTTTATGGGGAGTAGGAGGATGTAGTACTGTCAATGAAGTCAATGTTGGCGGTGAGATGGAGAGATGGAGATATTACAATGAGATCAAACTTCCGGCCCGGTCAGCCGTTAAAACATATAAACTCAATAGAATATTCTCTGGTCAACAGGGCAGCCTAGAAATCAAGTATGCATAGTTTTAAAGCATGTTGAAGGTATCTGTAAAGTACATTTGGTGAAACAAGCTCAATTGAAAAAGTAAGATGAAAGCGCAAAGTATAAGATGACTTGATCACATTTATCTATGGTATATACCACCATCTCTCATTCCACCCTCATTCCCTGTCCTCCTTACTCAGTAACAAGCTAGTAGATGTATTAGAAGATTGTTCTAGGCTGATTATACACAGAAATATGGAGACTTTGAACAGTGACACTGATGTGATACCCTCAGCGCAGAAAGTATATTCTTCAGTACATCTACACAACTAACTACTTGAGCTCATGATTAAGGGATATACTGCAGAATGATTAGAAGTACATTGTATAGTATCGCAGATGCATTTCACGGTGAGGCTGTATCTGATGCAGGTTGTAATGACTGTCTCCAACAATCGAGTCATGTCCTCCTGTCTTCGAAGTCAAATCATTGTGACTGTGGTGGACACAGCAAATGAGAATCCTGATGAATCCTCGTCTTGTGGAGCAGGGTAATGGAGACCAAAGAGTTGAGACAATGTCACAACACCAGGCATCTGAGATGAAATGTCAGAAATGACTCTGAGCGAGTGGCAAGTGGCAGCTGTGAGCTGTTCGGAATTTTTGCAGGATGCTGGCAGAGGCAAGGCTGGTGATGTCCCAAAAATCATGATCATGATGCAAGGTGAACAAAAATAAAGTGATCAGAGGGATCCTATTTGAGATCGACATGAGAACAAGATGGGTAAGTGACTGACGGGCGTGAGGACATTATTCAGGCAGAGTGTGCATCCAAGGGTCTGGCATAAAGTCCAAAAAGATGATATTACCCACCACATCAGATATAAGTCAAAATTGAATCTGTGGTAGTGCACAAAATCACCCTCGGTTTCAAGGAATGTCTATGATGGTCAGTAAACAAGAAATTTTGTGTTTGTCATGCTGAACTACATAATGGCTCACTATGTGGGTAGGTATGGGTGATAATACAAGGAAGTGAGTGGATGAAAGGTGCGAGGGATCACGGTGGGGATAAAAGAGGGGCAGGTCATGAGGGATGCTGTCATGGCCAAGAATTGGGTGTACAGAAAGAAGTATCACATACTTGGCAAGCATCCCACTTATCTTGTTCCTGTCCCTTCCCTCGATGCACTTCCCTTTAGCAACATAGGAGGGTGCAGTTGTCGTGACTGGAAGATGCAAAATAAGTTCAATGTAACTGAACACAGACAGTGTATTAGTATAATTGAAATGCATACAGTTAGGGAGATGTTTTATAGAGCTTACCATCTTCTTTCTGAGAGCGCTTGCAGTGGCAGGGGACATATTCGGTGTCGTCGACGATGGTGGAGGAAACCAACCGTTCTCGGACATTTCCGAGCAATCAGCCGATTGAATGTGGATTGAAGTAGCGCATGAAGTAGTTAGTGCAAGTGGCTCCATTTTCACTACAATGCAACAATGTTGAATGAAAGAGGTGAGGAATATTTTACATTGAACAAGTGGGTCAACTGGGCGGTCATGGTTCTGACCGTACCTCCACCTCTCCAGCAAGCAGCGGATCGGAGATCTCAGCACTATTTTTGGAATCGAAGCCATCAACCTCTCATGAGGTTGTCTTCGAAGGCCCTTTTCTACTGTCACGATAATGGGCCTAATGGTCCATCAAGAAGCATGCACTGTCATGCCTAAGGTGGACCTTGGACCACACCGAGTCATAAAAATCACAACAACACAAAAGTTCTCTGTTTTTGGAACTTTGATCAACAATCAAGCTTAGTCAGCCCAGGCTGGAACTGCCGAATGATCTCGTCATACGAAGCGTGACAAGACCATGTCCGCCACCGTTGTTCCTTCCAGGAGAATTTTGAGTGAAGAAGAGCTTCCAGCCTATTTTCAGAGACCTAAAGACCGACTTCAGCCAATTTATCCTGTATTTCAGTTTCTTCTCCGTCTATTTTGAGTCGACGTGACTGAAGTTTTCCTAGGGATGGCGGAAGCGCCAAATGGAAATGGTGGAAAAATACACCCCCCAGGAGCTCTATCTAGAACAACTACCTCCGTGGTTAATCAATCGCAATTACCCTGACACACGATTCGTTCCTCCCCTCCTTTATTTCGGATTTGAGATCAATTTGCCAGACGAGGACGACACAATTACGGATGTACTTGGACCGTGGGACACTATTAATGTTCACGCCGAGGACAAAATAGTCGAAATCTGCTACCTCGACACCAATCTGTACCGGCGAAAAGCAACAGCCCTATATCCATCGGAAACTATCGAGCGATTGGCTAAGGTGCTTAATCGTCGCCCTCAATTGTACATTGCTCTGGAGAGACCCTACTGGGAGATCCGAGAACATTACCATGCATATAGTAAGTGGATATTTCTGTTTCGGCACGATTATACCGATTGTTTCATTTAGTCTGAGTGTTAAGCCTTCTTGTCTTTGTTTTCCCAATCGTTTCCAAATTTCGTTCAGACTTGTGTACTGTCATGTATATGCTCGGCAGGTTGTTCTTCACATTCGCCAGTTGTGTGTTAGCTCGTCAAAGACGTCATTGTGTAATGGGAAGCTCTCGACATTCCCCTTTGTTGCAACATGCGATAGCTCGCAGCCGTAGATCAAGCGTGTCCAAAGTAAAGATTCTACTTGTCTGCAGAATGATAATAGGGATACCAATAATACAAAAGGTGCTACAAAACTAGGGAAACAAATATAGTAGTCCTGAAGTGATTCAGCGCAGGTCGATTGCCACTTCTCCCTGCCACACATCTTCGAACACATGAAATAATGAGACGAGCATCAGATGTTCAAAGCGTATCAAGTTCAATTCAGAAAATCTTGAAGACTTGGTACGTGCTCTGCAAAGCAAGCGATCAGTTGACTCAAGACAGACAACAATACAAGGAACGCAGGAGAGCGAACATTGATAAAACAAGCAAAATGCTGTGAGATAACCGTGCCCAGTTGAGCCGGTGATAGGACCATAGCCCGGGACACCGAGCTCGACGCTGCTTGCCCAATTTAAGATGGCATCACAACTACGATGAAGGAATGGGATATCGTCTCCACTGGCACCATACACTTCGCACGTCTTTCGTATCCTCTATATGCCCATGCGGGGGAAAAAATACTGAGAGTCGCCTAAACAGATCGAGGCGGTCACTAGGACGTATTTGAACCTCTGCGGCTGCGGCTCTACCAGAGAAGCTAGGTGGTTGATTAAACATAGTATGTACTTTGATTAGCGCCTCAGTCACGATAATAATTTTTTGTTAAAAAAAAAGTACTTTGGTCAACGGACTTGGCCTGTGCATTGGGCGGCAAAAAATCTCCATTTCGAAAGCCTATTGATCAGCGACGAGGTGGATGATGTGTTTGCATTTGACGCAACGACTTTCAGGACTCAATTCAAAACTCAAAATCGAGAGGTTCCGATCCTGTTGCAGGCGGTAGGGGCGACGAAGACAAACAAAACCTGTTGTACACACATAGTCATGAGCCGTTGCTTAGAGCACGCCTAAAGATTGCACCAGTAGTGGCCATTACATCTGCAGTTACAAGCTACCAATAAGAACATAGAACCTAGAACAACTCAGTAAGTAGAAAGATTACGCTGACGATGGTCAGCGGTTTTTGCGAAAGAAGAGTCTCGCCAACGCGAAGCGCGCCATTGCCTTGACTTCCGGTGTTACTCGCGTTACTGTTAGTCGTCGGTGTCGTGCTGGCTGTCGAGGCCGAAGCTGCTTGTAGAACGGAAGTAGGCGAGGAGTTGCCGGTCGATGAAGGAGCTGACGATGAAGAAGCCTGAGCCTGAGCGAGATATGTCCGAATGTACGCGATATCCCAATAGGCTTCGTCGTATGTGGGGCTTCCAGGACCGATAACGTTGGAGATCTGGAAAGGAGTTAATAGGTTGGCAATGGAAAAAGGAGTCCAGGACATACACAGGTCCCGGGGCATGTCTGTGAGTACAAGTTTGGCACGCCAGCCCTGACGGGGAGAGTTAGCACTGGCGCTTGGCGTTGATTTCAAAGGACTTACCAGTCGCCACAGAGTGTTGTCAGGATTACCAGCTGCTGAGGGCCGAAGAACTGTGTAAAATTGCACCCAGATACCGGGTATGAAGCTGAGGGCAACCCAAAGATCGTTGTATCAAGGTTCGTCGTGGAGGTTGCATTTGTAATTTGCTTGGGAATATCGGCACGCTGAGGATTTTGATTTCAGCGCGAAAGCACCCTAGGAATAGAGAGCAACTTACGCCCCAGAACCAGATGTACACACCTGACACATCGAGCTGTATTGCGAACACACCACCACCAGCCTCGTTGAAGTTAGCGCCGAAGCTGTTAGGTTTCGATTCTGCGACGATGCACCCACGGCCATCAGCTGAAGCGCAGTTGGTGTTTATTGTTTTTCCGCTTTGTCCAGGGTTTGGAGCTTGTACACAACCCGGGTCAGCGTGTAGTGCCATTTGATTCCACGACATGAGATTGATTCCCTCGATTATGTCGATCTCGCCTGCATGTGGCCACTCCTTGCCTGTTCCGAGTGTCCAAAATGAGGGCCATACCTAGGGAAGAATGAGATGTGAGTGTGATATCCACGTTGATCAAGAGTGGTTGATTACTGAGCAGCCAGTAGGCATGTGAGCGACATCGATGATGATAAGATTACCGGCTCCGTAGGAATCTTGGGAAGTTATCCGGACCTAGTCAAAAGTAAGATACCACCAGAGGAATGAGCTAGAAGAACGCACAGATGGCCGATTGACAAGCGCTGCGTTTGCGATATTAGTTGTGTTATCAACTCTGATAATCGCATGCCCATTATTATCATCAACATATGCGAGGTGTTGCTGCATCGCCGTCGGTCTATCGAGATATGTCACATTTCCTAAAGGAAAAACTCCCATTACCGTTCAAATTCCGTCAGAATGAGAACAAATGGCACGCACCCCATGTAGTATTGTCAACATTTCCCCAAAAATCCCAAGTATCGAAGAAGGTGTTGCCAGAATACTCCCGCAGCGGTACGTAGACAGCAGCAGACAGGCTAACTGCCGCCAGAAAAGCAAGGGCAGGCAAAAGATGCATGCTTGTGAGTTCGAAGCCAATCCATCTTATGATCTGTTATAAGGACCGGAGACTACGAGCCGGCGAATTATGACCATGATGAGAGAACCCATCAAAAAGTTTTAATCAACCTTTCCGGAAAATCTTCGTGACATGGCGGCACGCGGTACAACTTCTCATAAGTACTAAACGTGATCGTTCCGGATTCCCGCAAAGCACTGTCACTGGCACATAGTATTTGATCAACTCTGTTATTGAAAATACATCCTATGTAGGCCTTTGGCGGCCGAACAGATAGTGCTATATAAATATTCGGATGACTGGGATATGTTTTCCGTTTATCTCCGTTGATGTCGGAGAACACTTTCACGTTCTAACACTTCTGGTGACTCTCTGGCTCTGACTCGTCTCTGAAAGTGCTCAAAAGAGAGCAATATCGCCCAAAAAATCCATCTAGCCGCACCAATGTTACTCCCTTGTATCTTTCGTCTACTTAACGTATCGGTTTCTTCTCGGCGTCTCTAGATATCTCTCCCCCAGCTTCAGCTGTAAAACTTAATCGTTGGCACAGTACATACCTACGTGGCCCGAATCACATGAATTTAGAATCATCTATGTATGTTCTCTCCTGCAGCTTCGGCCAATGGGCGCTAAATCATTAACTTCTCCAAAAACAGCTATGACAGTCGCTATTTAGGATTGTATTTAGAATTATGCTTCCCCTGATCCCTCTCTTTTCAACTTTCCCAGCATCAGTTGAGTGATCAATCGAAGGAATATTAATATCGAAGTGAGTATTCATAACATTCCAGGCTGACCATAGCCTGCTGCCAAGGCGCGTCCATTGTTCAACGAATTCAAGAACTCTGTTTTCTCATGCTAGACTGAGAGTGGTATTTTTCCAGTTACAACCGCGTAAAAACTGCTTGTTCTCCCCCTGGCCGTTGGTGAACCTCGTGCTCGGGCTCTGCGGCATCCCATCCCCGTCTCTGCAGAGTGCGTCGGCCTATTGTTCATCAAAAGACTTTACAAATCGTTCTTATCGGGGGTGTCGCACCTATCTCTCTCCCCTTTCCCCTGCTTTAACACTGCTTTACGGAATAGCTCGCCGGACATTTGGGTATTTTGAGAAAAACCACATTCGATAGACAACAATTTCGGGGTTAATCATCAAGACGTTACAAGCCCTACTTATGAAATCGTCTCATCCCTTGTGATCGCTTTATTTTTGCTTTCTCTCTCCGAACAGAACGCACACTGATTTGACTGCGAAATTCAGGCTTTGGGAGAAATCCAAGATATCGGATTCCTGTCAAGGAATATCATCTGACAACGCGACGACCCACTCATACGTTAAGTGAGCACTTCTTGATCTTCAGACCACAACTCCAGGCCCTCCACCCACAACGCCACTGAAATAACTATCCATGCGGCCGGAACATACATACCCGAAGCCCGAAGCCTCCTCTTATCAAGCCACACGCGCCACCGCCAAGATGAACCCCCACCGCTTGTCCATGTCAAGATCGACAGAGCTAATCACCCCATCCATCGATTCACACAATATATACTTACTTCTACTTCCAATTCAACATCAACGTCAACGTCAAACATGCTTTGCCTTTGCTTTGCCTTTCTTGCGCACCAGGGGGGGCCTCCCTTGTACACGCGCCAGTTTTGCTTCGCTGTCTGTCTGCACGTCGAACATACTCTGGCTCTCGTGATGAGATAGCAAAGAATAGATTCCCAGTACATCTAGGCGGCGCCGAAGCGAAGCGAAGCAAGCCCATGGCCCCTGCTTACTATGAAGCCCTCCCCGAGGCACAGGTCGTCGTGCCCCTGGACCTGATTGCTGCTCTTCCCCAGACTTCTGGAGAGCTACAGTGATGACAGCTCAAATTAAGTGTATGATGACGTGCTCGCCCCCTCGACGCTAATATGATGGCCCGTCTGGTCTTGATCACGCTGGCATAATTTGAGTAGCTGTTGGTCTAGTATTGACATGGAACGGTGTCCGCCACCAACATCCTGGTGAATGATGACCTATTCGATACGCTTAGGCTTGCATGTATACAAGACACGACGATCAGCAATATCGACCTCGATGTCCAGACCTCTAACGCCATGCAAATCATCTGATAGCGTCAAAGAAGCTTCGAGTCGATATCAATTTGATCATTTTTTCTACCTGATTGAATGGACGTCCAAATTCTGGTTGCTCATCTTGTGCTGCCCATCTTAGAACCTAGCAGAAGAGTAGTTATCAATCGCGTGAGTTTTACGTGCACACCTCGGATCCGATACAAGGGCAACAATTTCTCCAGCTCGAAGTACAGTCTACCAACATGTACAACTAGACGCTACAACGAAGAAAAATCGTACACAAATCCGCCAACTACAGAACAGCATCCCCAAGGGGCGGACAAAAGATACTGCACGAAGCTAATATACTTTGAAACGAAATGAACCGGATTTTGCGATGCCGGTGCCTCGCGAGCAGCATCGACATCAAGGGAAGGTAAATAATAAGGTAAAGGAACGTGGAGTCGACGTGGACTCAAGTCCAACGTTACGTGTGGGCAGACCGGAAAGTCCGAGGACATAAACATAAGGAGCGTAAGGCGCCATTCTTAAAGACGCCAGTGTCGATTGCAAGGGTAACTGAACGAAAACTGTTGTATGGGGTATTGAGATAAGGATAGCCGTTGAATAGCATGTCGACAATTATTGAGAGCATAAGGTAATGTGTGATGTGAAGAGGGTAGCGCCGTTATTTTTGACGGGGTGTGAAGATGAGTTTGCACTCCATCGCGGCCGGGAAGATTACCTACGGGGAAGATGACGATCAGCACCCATCGAACACGAAAAAGAAGCTGGAACTCACGAAGCTATCCCTGATCTCCATGCTCCTCTCATTCGTCTCCGGCGGCGCGACGACGTCAAAGTTTCTCACCATAGTCGCGACCACGATCTTCATCATCGCCTGTGCGAAATTTTGACCACCACAAACGCGTGAGCCTGTTCCAAAGGGGATCATATGGTAGCTCATACGAGCGAGAGTTTCGGGGCTGTTGGTGGTCTCGAGCCAACGTTCTGGGAGGAAGGTTCCGGGAGAGGCGAAGACGGAAGCATCGCGATGCATAGACCACGCCTGGGTGGCAACGATGGTACCGGCCGGCACTTCATAGCCCATAAGGTCAAACAACCCGTCCGAGACCCCGTTCTTCGAGGTTGAGGCCGGCACCACGCGTTCGAGAGTGCTCGGGACTGCCGAGTATACGCGAAGACCTGAACAGGATGAGTTGAGGGAAAGAGCAGTGTAAAATAGGTGACTAACCTTCCTTGATGAACGCACTCAGGTATGGAAGCTCTTGAAGGACGGAGATATCTGGGATGACGGCCGCATCGGGCATCGCCTCATCGACTTCCGCTTGTAGCTTCTTCATAATATCCGCACGACGGCTGAGTTCCCAGAAGAAATATGACAGCGTGTTAGAGGTGGTGTCGGACCCAGCAATCCTGAGACAGGACATCTGAACACGTCATGCTGCGAGAGGAACGGTAGCCACTTACATGTGTCCCATACACTCGGATATGATGTCGTGATCAGGCATCAGGTCGTTGGTGGTGGAGTATCGATAGCGCAGAAGACGATGGAGCATGGGAACCTTGTCGGTCTCGTTGTTCTTGCCCGCGTTCATCTGAGCCCGCATCTCGTACACACGACCACTGACGAACTGTCAAAGTCATCTGAGCCATGAATGATAGAATTCAAGGGACCGGAACCCACTTCGGCCATGATCTTATCAGAGTCACACATTTGCCTCCAGCGGTTGTTGGGGATGCGGCTGATCAAGTTCCACAGCCAGCTTGGAATAGTGCAACGCTGAACAAAGGTGGTTTAAGCGACTGATAAGGGTCGCTACAGGGACTTACGATGATGCCGCGCTTTGGGAAGTCGTTGATCGCCGTGGAAAGAGGGTCTTCGACGTTCACAGCCCACTTGCTGACGGCGCCGAGGCGATAGCCATAGGAGGATGAAACAACGGCATCGACCATGAGGTGGCGAAAAACCGAGAGACAGTCGAGCGGTTCGGCTCCAGACATCGATTCGAGTGTCTTGAGGTCCGGCACGAATCAGCTGATATGCAGAAAATGATGATAACACGACAGACCTTGATGAGTTCCAGAGTCGCCTCATGCATTTCCGGCTGAAACTGAGCGATATTTGACGGGTTATAGTGTGATGCGTATCCTTTTCGGCGCATAGAGTGAGCAGCATGTTCTAGAGTTGTCATGCTGGGATGCATTGAGCCTAAAAGGTGGATATATGCGTCTTAATACGTACGCATGGTCGTTGTCGTTGCTGTGGATAAGATCAAACTCGAATCAAGTGGGTTTCAAGAACCTGATGTGCGTACGTGAGAAGACCCTTATAATACGGGCTCTTGTCGAACTTGTATATGGAGTAGACGTTCCGCATGGTGGAGAGATCACGAAAGACGACCTTGTTGGGGCCGATTCGTACGACCGGGCCGTATTTTTCAAAAAGCTCGTGGATGATCTTGCATTGTTGGAGACGGAGAACGTGTGTTGTGATCCAAAAGTCGGAGACGGCGGCGTACCACGGACCAGGGATGGCGCTGAGCGGAGACAAGAAAAGATTGTAGATAGCGCGAATGAGGATAGCCAAGAAAGCGAACGACGCGGCGACGATAACGAGATTGTGCGAGAGCAGGGCGACAGAAAGGGAGAAGGGGGCCATGGCGCGCAGAAACAGAGTGGGATCGCGGGGAGGAGATGGGGGGAGGAAGAAAGAAAGGTGGGGGGCGAAAGCAGAACATGCCCGCCTTATATATTCCGGGAGAATGCTTACCAATCTGGGAGACTGTCATTTGCAAGAGTCGTCGACGAGAGCAAGTGAGAGTCCAACGAAGAAACTCTCTTTTTCGTACTCCGATTACATCATTTCCGAAAACGGACATCACCTTTCCTTTTTGGAGCATCACGTGCCGTCGCGTCCTGTCGCGTCGCCCGGCAACTCAGTCAATCTGTCTTATGCGCCACAAATTGACCGGCCATTCTGTCCCATCGCAGGATGTAGCATAGTGTATGGACGACCTGCCATGTCACTCGCCGCCCACGGATCGTATCTTGTCAATTTTGATTCTACCCGGAACGGCCCGCACTTGCTGCAGTCTTCTCTTCCTCACTAGCCAAGCGTTCCTCTCCAGCTTCCGCCACTGATTTTTCTGCCGGCATCTCAAGCGCTTGCCTCACAAAATTCGGCACAATCTGTCTAGAGCGCCACTGTCTCTTGAAACTGCGCTTCTGGATTTACAAGAGGTAAATCCCCAAAATGTTTAGATGACACCGAAGGGATTTTTTTTACTTTCAGAATCTCGGAAGGCACTTACCCTTCTCTTCGCTTTCAGCATGGTCCCAAGCAAAGTCTCGATGACACAAAGGGTCTCGGTTCTTGGTCGATCTCTGTGTCGCGTATTTTGTCCAAGAAACACTAAAGACAAAATACCGCCTATTGTATACTTACAACAATTGCAGAAACGTGTTACAGAAGTCGTGTACCAGACTAGCCAATTACTATATACCCCCGTAAGTACCCCTAGATCTGAGATTCTAGCTGATCCATAGCCCAAAGCTTAACCAACGGCCTCGAACGATTGCCGAAACATCCCTACCCTGGGAGATCTATGGGGGTATCGCAACGACAGTCACAACAGTTCTCACATGAGCGATGAACAGACTCTCTAAGGGCTACAACGGGCATACCCTATCCTCCATCCACCTACACCTTCAGAACGAATACCTCGTCAGCCGCTTATCTCCACTCCACCCGGCTAGAAATGAAGCTCGCCATGTTTGCTCATCGAGGAGTCAGGGATCCTCATCCCAGTCGACCCACCCGCTAGTTCATCCTTCCGGCCACCCATCTGACTCTTCTCCCACAGAAGCAACAAGGGCCAAGCCGGATCCGTATTCTCAAAACGCACTGCGCACGTCTTCACACTAGTCATCGAAATAAAATGGATTTCATGAAATGAAGACCCCACGATACGACGCCTCGACAGCTTGGACGTTTCACGATCGACGGCGGTCCCGACGTTTTCGCACTGCAATTTTGATAGCCTGCAGTTCTTACTATGCTAGCCGTGCAGGAGGGGTGCTAGTACTAAGAACCGCTGCGGACGCGCGTCGGCTGGCCAGAAGGGGGAGTTAAGGTCCCACGAGTACGAGTCACTCTTGTTGGACCCACCACCAAGAACCTCGTATTGTCCCGCAGCGGCAGGCAGGTCCCTATGTGAATCCACCCTAGCATGGTCCTCCTCCACCTTGACAGACGGATGATCCTAGCGTCCAGGTACGCAGAACCGAAGAACCATTCTCATGGCATCACTTCAAGTCCGAGTGGAAATGAACAGCTGGACGAACGGGAAGTAACTGCTACCGAGAACGACTACGATGATTCCGCTCTGCACATCCCATGCTCCAATTCACTCCGTGTTTCGGAAGCGCAACTCACACTAGGTACAGGAAAAGCGGAATTTGGGATAGAAGCAAGGAAGGAAGGAGCCGCACAGGCATCGGCTGCGACGTGTATGTACATGTTCTGTGGATGAACGCGACTCAGGAAGGCAGAAATTGACGTCGCGTGTTCAAGAGTCCTTCAGGCGTTGTCTTCTTTCACTGGAAAAGTCCTCATACGAATACCACGGACCAAAACCGACTCAAACACCCCACTCGCGCTCGGAAACCCCATGAAGACGCCTGTGCGGTATAGATCGGGGCCGTCTTTGAGACTACTATGCAGTCCATTGGAACACGGGGCAATGACGAAGCGATCTTCGCTGCCAGAGGATCTTATGATGATCATTGTCGACGCCTCGTCGTTGGATCCACGCCTCAACAATGATCATGATAGCCCACCACAATTGGCTAGAGCGCTTGATTAATTGTTTGATCAGAGAGGCACGACTCGACTCACCAGGGAATCGTTCGGGAGTGATCTGCGCTGTGTGCATTGAGGGAAAACTCGTGTATATAAACAAGTGATAGTACATTTCTTTATCATGTTTCTTAGTTACGACAATGACGGATGACAAACGATCTCGAATACGGAAACACGCTACCTGGGAAAGATAGGATGGTGTAGCAGTACAGTTAGATTTAACAAAAGAGGTGGAGAACGTGCAGGCAGAGATCTTAAACAGTGTCGAAGATGAGACAGGCAGTGACAAAAATAGATGACTGACGCAGACGAGATGACAAGATAGCAATGCGAATGACGGTACTGGATGTAGTGGATAGTGTTAGACGGTGCGGAGAGATGAAGGCGATAAATAAAATCCCGTTAAAACGTTCTAGTCGCTCAACCCTTCCCGCACGCAAAAACTTAGCGGCTACGTGCACCTGCACTGGTCCAGCTCGAGTCACTCAACCCGTCATCAAAATTGCGCCCTTCTTGGGGAAGCACACCCGCATCAGACCAACGAGGCGACAGCACGTCGCGATCACTGTCCAAGTCTGATAGAAAGTCTAGGTCAGATAAACCACGCGATGATGGGCGGGCGGAGGGGGATATGACGTTATCCGGGGAAAGAGTATTCGGGGAGGAAAACGAGTAGTAGTGAGAGCTGGACAGGTTGGTGCTGTGTATTGATGGCGAAAGAGGCTGTGAGAAAACCGAGAAAGGAGAATCTGGGCGAGATGATGGTGCAGATAGAAGTTCAATACCGTGTTCCTGATCTAGTTCGAGTGGGAAAGATTGAGATAGACTGGGAATCATCCCCGGAGAGGGTGGTGGGTGCTGCGGAGCAGGGGGTGACAGTGTTGAGCTCGGGGCTGGCGTAGGTAGCAAGCCCAGGCCATGAGAAGAGCTTCGAGGAGGCGAGCGGAGGGTGGGATTAGAGCTGGGCTCACGAAGAGGTGCAGAAGCAGAATGAGAGGAAAGGGAAGCATGCAAGGTCGAGCTAGGAGTAGATGGTGTAGAAGGGTCAACCAGAACATGAGTCGGGCTCGTCAAAACGGTCGGCTTATTGATAGACTGTGGACTTCAATTAGACCAAAAGCCACTCATCAGAAAGCAATGTGTTCTACTTGCCTTGAGTGAGTACTGAGACCCCGAAGAGCCCGGTTTCCCTCGGCGCCTCAGGGTCTGACTGCGATCAACTTCGCTACGCCATTCGCGGACCTCTTTAGCAATGAGGTTCTCTAGTTCAATAGACTGCCTCTCTTCGCCCCCACCACTATCAGAATCAGACCGTTTGCTCGAACTGTCTCTCCGATGGGGTGCAGCCAGGACCGGTACCGCCGCGGCCTGCTGCCTTCTTCGAGCCTCACGGCTTGCAAGAAACTCTTCAGCCCATTGCTCTAACTTAGGTGCAATGTGGGGCTCATACACGAACTGCGAGGATCACGAGAACGACAGTCAGATCGGCGGTAACGAGTTAGACATGATGTACCTTGGTAAATGCGAACCCTACGGCAACAGCGCTGACGATGGCAGCGACAGTAATGGCGGCAGCTGCAGCTGGAGCAGGCATGCGCACTATTTCAAACCGTAGAGATGGTAGTGGTATAAGGTCAAGAGACCCACGATCTAGACATAAGCCGCAATTGGAAACATATCCGGCACAGCACCAACCGGCCCGCCTTTCCGCTTCACATCCTTTGCACTTTTGCACTGGCAACGGCGGCCGCAGTCTGTTCGTACTTCCAGAGTAATTCCGGCCTCATTGAATCCATTTCAAAAATAGGAGAACATTAGTCGGATCCTTTCAACTTATAGGGGACGCAACTTGAAATGCTCCCAAGCTGATCTCGGTAGACCTTTTTGATCGCAGCACAATCGCACAGCCGGCGTAAGGACATGTATGTACATGAGAAGTTCCCTGCGGCTGCCGTAGGAGATTAAACTTAAGAGATACAGCATGTAATCACGTCGGACAATTCGCCCTTTGAAATGCGTGATCTTGTTCTGGTTAGACAAGTGCAGTGCCAAACGTTAAAGTTTCGCTTTTAAGGCTGCCTTTAAGATCAAAGAACCCGGCCACTAAGCAGCTCTACCGACCATCGGAATGTCGGGGACCTCAACACGAGCAATCGAAGGCTTC
>JAGGAR010016079.1:3326-28071 GCA_017657315.1 Termitomyces sp. K1Ag
ACTCATATGGCAGAATTATAGACCATAAGCCTGAGGTTTAGATTGCTCATATATACCTGACAGTAGCCCTTGGAGACGTTGACGTTCGTCAAAGATCGCGTTCTTAGCATTTGCCTACGAGGGTACGAGTGCTCCGAGACTAATTAGTCCGAAGCCAACATCCAATGACTGTGCGTTTCATCCCTTGTGTATCATCTGAGCGCCGCGGAAATAAACCCGTGGCGACCGGCTGTTTGCATCGATATCTCAAAACGTTATCAATATGTAATACTGCCAGTGGAAGGCCCGGCGTCATACAAGGTAACAATTGTTGGTATCATTACAATCATATACTCGAGATCTTACAGATTTCTAAACTAATGCATCTATAGCGACGACCCACTCACTTGAATTCGAAAAACCTTCACTGACTAAACCGAATTCGCTGTAGTCCAATTGACGGATACAAAACCGTCATTAATTCAAGATACCACAGGACTCTCAGTTCAAACCTTCCATTTCCAGTGAGCCTCTCAACCCTCCTGTCGAATTTTCTGTGTGTTCTTACTTATGTGTTGGTTCAGAAAGCCTCTTTGTTCAGCTATCGCGAAATATGTTCGCATGTCCTACATCACTCCTTGGTCAGGTCCAATAGGAGCTCCATCCGTACCAACTTATCTAACGTTACCCTTTACAGGCAAAGTTGCAATCGTGACTGGGTCCTCTAGGGGTATTGGTGCCGCCATAGCTCTACGTCTAGCGGAGGATGGTGCACATGTCGTCGTAAACTGTAAGCTTCCCACTTTATGACGCGCTTACTATGTTCAACGAATCCAAGATGTCAGCAACGGAAAGCGTGCGGAGGACGTGGTTAACGATATCACAATCAAAGGCAAGGGCGCGGCCGTAGCAATCAAGGCTGACGCGTCGACTATCGCCGGCGGGAAGCAACTTGTCGAGGAAACGATCAAGGCGTTCGGCAAAATTGACATTCTGGTTTGCAATGCCGGCATCATGGGCAGCAAACCCCTAGCCGATATAGATGAGAACTTCTTCGATGATCATATCAATAGCAACGTCAAAGGGCCCCTGTTTTTAACCCAAACTATCGCGCCACTTCTTCCATCCCGTACGTTCCGTCCCGCTCATTCGTCTAGTCACCGTCTTTCTCATGATAACAGCTGGTGGCCGTATCATCTTCTTTGGCACAAGCCTAACAGATGCAACCGCAGTCTTGCCGAACGCTCTTGCTTATGTAGCTTCTAAAGGTTCGTGGCCACCATCAGAATCCTCCTGTCTTGAATGAGATTAACATCCTCATCAGGTGCTCTAGAGCAAGTTAATCGGGTCCTTGCCAAAGACTTGGGTACACGCGGAATCACCGTAAATATGGTATCTCCTGGACCTGTCGACACGGATCTCTTCCGCGCAGGCAAGCCGAAAGCCGTTATCAAAGCCATCGCAGCTCAGAACCCCAGTAACCGTCTCGGTCAACCAGAAGAAATCGCACCTATGGTGGCGTTCCTGTCCAGTCCCGCGGCGCAATGGGTAAATGGACAGAATATACGAGTCAATGGTGTAAGTGGTTTTATTTTTCCTGTCTTACTCAAATTCAGATACTGGTTTCATTCAGGGATTTGTGGTATGAGTGAGCCCTAAAATATCCATGATATTTGCCTCTGTTGTTTTTGGCCATTTACGAAGTTCTTATCAGAGACCTTCGAACATTGAATAGTTGTGGTCTTGATTGCGTATTGTCAATGCTTCATCTTATGCTTCCATTGCGGTGATTGGCCAGCGCCAGATTGATCACAGAGTCACCGTTATATATTGTGTAGCCTAATTTCCCATCGCCTCCTCACGAAACTTTTTTGTTGCTTCTTTGCTCTCAGTCTGCCTGTTTGACTTCGTTCTCTCTCGGCAATGGTGCAAACTCCCTGAAACCCGAGTATATCGCAGGCCTAGATCCTGGATGTTCGTGAAGCCACTGGTCCGCAGCCACTCTGCTCAACCCGTGTGTTTAAACTCGCAACTTTCCTTTCATTAAAAGTCAGAACGACCTATTCTAAGTGCAGTGTAATTATGCACCTTCTCGCCCGATATCTCTCTTTGGGCCCCTGTAAGCAATAGAATAAAGCTCTAATTGTCGGTCAATTACCGGACCGTATTAAAATAGGCTTTACTATATGGGATCTAGTCCCCACTCCTCTGAATTCATGCTCACACGACTATGACTAGGGAGAGCCGTCTCGCAATTTTACCTCGCAATCTTCCCAGATTCTCTCAGGTGTGACGCTAGGAATTTTGATGTAATTTATCATGTTGTCATCCTGTAGGGAAATGATCCCGACGGCAAATCGCTCTGAAAAAAAGATAGAACCCACGCGAAAGGCTCAGTCGGAACTCCCCAGCCCTGGTTTGACAGCCTGCGAGCTCTCTGACTATTTTATCTGAGTATTTGCACATGGTAACGTACTAGTAGAAGCCTGTCTGCGATAAGTTGCCGTCACGGCCGAGTCGGACAGCTGATGATACACAAATTGTCCCAGAGAACGGTTGACCACAGATATAGCGGGCAGATATAGCAGCCAGATATGGCTATTTATATGGCTATTTCGGCTTGATCTCACCATACCAGTCACCTGGTGAGAGGTCTTGACCAAATGACACCATGAGAATGTGGTCTTCCCTCGGAATTTTACTTCGTCATCAATGGTACCATTTCTGAAACACGTAAGGCAGCAACCAACTTGAATGGGATCTTGCCTACTTACCACTCGGGATTCTTGTTAACTGATAGGAAGGAAATGCTTAAGGAAACTCCTGGTGGCGAGGAATGCAATTTATTGGCCCCCTTCAAAAGATGATTCGATTTTTGGTCACCGATGAGGAAATTTATTGAAACATTGAAAACACAAGTCCAAGGTCATCATTGGCCGCTAATATGCGGTGCCATAATATGACATTGAAATGCAAGATTTAGTATGTTACATGTGCGCACCATCGCTAAAAGTGCAGAAGCACACGAAAGTGTGCAATGCCGTCGCCCTCACTTGGCATCTTTTAAACTCATCCATCAGTCTTCGCAAAAGATAACATGTCCCCAAATAGTCCAAGATCTCCATCTGTGATTCCTCGGATTTTTGTGTCCATATCGCATTAGTGCATCCCGTATTTTCTCCTAATCGCTGTCCATGCTGGCGCCACAGCTGAGTTACGAGCAACAAATACACCCATGTCTTGTTCAGGTATTCGATTGATATCCACCCTGTTCCAGTAGCGAGAAAGCACGTAAGTTATATCTTGAGCATCACCTTCCGAACCACGACTAGGAAGGAGAATTGAGATCCATCACAGCACGGACACATGCAAAGCGTACATTATCCAAGTCTTCAGCTTTGCCCGAATGAACTCTGAAATCGTAAGGAAAGGGACACCTTGCAGCTTCATCAGAGTCGTGTTATCGAGGTGGCGAGGTCCTGACTCTCCAGCCGCCAGTATCTCAATCTAAGAGCAAGCGCGGTATATCATAGAGGGTTAGAGGCCGCGAAGAATGGCTTACATCGATAGGCGGGATCAGGCGACGGTATGTGACGTGAAGTCTAGACGTGCATAAGATTAGGGGGGATGGGTAACCTGAGAACTCGCCAACCTGTTAGTCCATGGCGAATTTGTCGTCGTAAAGTCAGCGTTGTCCGCGAGCGCGTCACGAACCCGCCGAAATGGGTGCGTATGACCATACTCGACTATGCAGAAGATCTCCTGGAGAACAAGTGTAAGGACATCAACTCTGCACGAACGATAATAACTTGCGTGAGCCTGAGGAGCATTGGATAGGACTGCAGTCAGGACATTCCCATAGAACGCATGGGGAACCCCACCCTCGTGGAGAAGATATGACAGAGCAGCGGCCGCTTCCAAGAGTCTTCGAGTTTCGGACATGGTAACAAGAAGAGGAGGAGAAGGGGACAGGCCTAGTGCATGTTATAAGTGAGGAAAGATAGTGGAGAAGGACCCGGCAGGTGCTGGATATGTAATAAATGTCTGTGACGAGTGTAGCCCAGAAAGAAGAATCAAAACAGATGCCAGATCTTGCCATTCATCTGGTGGCCAGAAACGGGTATGTCCGATCAGTCAAAACTACGACTGCGTTGTGGCAACGTTCCAGGTCCGAACAGGGGGAAACCTCGTGTACATAAAAACTTTGGAAGGTGAGGGGCGATGAACAAATCGCAGATTTACATTCGATCGACAGAAGTTTGGATTGAGTTTGGAAAAGAGATGGGGTAACGGATCACACAGCCGTCCGCGGCTAAGCCCTAGATAAAGCGCTGAAATGAAGGTACAGGCAGGATCGAATATGGACATGTTTTCCGATGTGGAAGAGAGGCAGGGTCACGTTGCCGTAACAGCGTGACACGTTATGGTCATGTGAGTCACGCGATCAAGTTCGCCCCACTTACAGTGAAATTTCCTTGCGCTGGCGGCTGCGCTTCTCGACATCGCGGCTTCCCAAGGGTGTCCATTTTGCGCATGCATACGGGGTTCTGTGCTATAGTTTCCAGTCATGTAATGCGCGCATTTCGCAGGGTTGCTGCTCCGAACCTGCGCTATTCTATAGGTCAACGATGTTACACGATGCTCTACCAGCCGAAGGCCACATGTCTCCCGTTAGGAACAAGGAATAGATCACGGACGAGCCAATTGCTGTATCGGGCCATTTCTTGGACTCCGAAGAAACGTCCTGACGAGCGCCAGCCTATTGACCAGCTACAGGATGATGCAACCAAGGCTGCAATACTTGAGAAGGTCATGAAAGGCCGCCAGCCAACGGACCTCATGCTGCGCTGTGAGTGATACAGTTATAACACCCTTATTTGAAGCTCAGTTTCTTCTAGGTACCATTTTGGATGCCGAAGGTCAGTTTGACTTGCTCATGGTAACTTTCCAATGAAACCTTCTTTCCCCAGGCAATGTCAAGACAATCTCAGGTCAATTCAAAAAAGCCGACCTTAGCTCCGAACACGGTCTGAATGTGGGAACATCTTCTAGTCCTTCACACTGACCCTGGCTTATATTCACTTGCAAAGCCTCGTGATCTGCGCAAAATCGACTCACGAGTCCCAAATCTTGTACCAACTATACTTGTACGAAAAGAAGCTATATTGGTGCGTCTCTAAGCCACTCGAATTGCTAATGACTGACTTTGATAGCTCTAGATTAACATCCTTCATATCCGAGCTCTTATCAAGTCTGATGCTGTCATTCTCTTTGATACCTATGGCTCTGCCGATTCACGACTTCATTCTGTATTCCTCTACCATTTGGAGGTCAGCATCCCACTGTTTTTCATATCTGGCTCCATTTTCATCCGGTCCGAAACAGCACAACCTGAAATCTAAAGGTTCTGGATCTCCTTACGAATTTAGGTATCTCATCTTCGGATTTTACTTTAACATAGCGTTAACATTTCTTCCAGAGCTCTAGAATCCATTCTCCTATCTGTCCTAAGTGCTCTTGAGGCCGAGATGGTCTTCATTCGCAACCTAGTCGGTGGTCTGCTGGCAGAATTAGACGATAACATCGATCACGATCGGTTCAAGCGCTTACTCCATTACTCCAGGCGACTGACCAGTTTCCAGAACAGAGCCAGTTTGGTGCATCTCCTCGTGTTATACATCTGGATAAAAGAAGCTCATCAGCCTACAGGTTGAGGAGGCTTTAGAGGAAGTTTTACGCCAAGGTATTGGACCCGTCAAGTTTGTTACATATATTTTTGACAAATGACCATGTTAGACGACGACATGAATGCCATGTACCTGACTGACAAGAAAAAGGGAGTTATTCGTGAATTTCAAGATCACGAAGAACTAGAAGTATTGTTAGAGTCCTTCACAAAACAAGTAGAGGAAATAGTAAATGAAGCGGAGAATATCCAAGTACATTTTCCACGACCGCTTGAAGACTCCACTAACAGCTGCCCAGAGCAATGTACAATCCACTCAAGAAATAGTGGAATTAATACTAGATTCTAATCGTAATGCTCTGCTTGCGCTGGACTTACAGGTATGATATAACTCGTCCCTATAAGACGCCTGACCGAGATTGTCCAGGTGTCCATTGTCACTATGGGTGTGGGCACAGGTGCATTAATCGGTGGACTCTTCGGAATGAATGTAAATTCCCTTTCAATTTCCATGCGGTGCTGCTGAATATCTTTTTTGAAAGTTGACAAGTCATTTCGAGGACCACGCCTATGGATTCTATATCATGTCTGCAGTGTCTGCAGCGCTAGCGCTGCTTGTAGCGTCAGTGGGGCTGAGAAAGTATGGTCCTTTTCCCTCTCTTGAAATACTGATAGACTTTAACGTCATACACCCCCCAGGCTTACTAAAATTCGTAAAGTAGGCCTGTCGTCCAGCCAGACCAACCGAAGAGCCCAAAAACCTTGGCTTCCCCTTCCACTCCGGAAAAGAAGCCCCGATGGCTGGTCATAACCCCTCCTCCACATATACCTAATAGCACGGAGAGATTTCCGGTCGCGCCCACCCCACACTATTAGTATGTTGCACGTGTCCGGTGTTTCTGCTTTCATTGAATGGGCCTTAAATCGGGGCGATACATGTATACCCATGCGGTCTGCTTTCGTCGTGTTAACCTACTCTCTGGGTCGTCACGATGTCGACAGAATATGATACATACGGAGAACATCGCACCTTCTGGCGGCATGGTCCCTGAGTCTTTTGGTCAGATCCGGGGCGAAAGATCAATGCCAAATCGATTGTTATCAGATCTTGAAATTTGTAGACTCGAGATGTTGCAGGAGCGACCACTGTTGAAATTCTCAACGCTTATGAGGCTATCGCCTTTCTGATCTCCGAGGCGTCAGCGACAAGGCTGCGGCTCTCGCGCTGCCTAAAGGAGAGAATGAGTGTATGATGTGAACGTTGTGAAGGGTAGTCTTCCAGGGTTACCTACTCCGCATCAGGAATTTTTGCCCCAGGCAAATATTACTCTAGCTATTTCCATTTGCTGTAACATCTGACCTCGCGAAGTTGAAGCTTGCCTGACTTTCTATAAAATCAAGGCGAGAATTGAGGCAGACGATTAGAAATCTGCAGGAGAACAAGACTCTGAAACTGGGCTGCCACTCTCATCCATAGACTTTGAAGTGGCGGTGTGAGGCGCAAGGGAAAGAGTGCATTGTTTCTCAAGGAAATACCTCGGTCGCACTCACCCCTATCACAGTGTTTGGGTGTAGGCCGTAGCTGACAATGAAAAATATACCATGTGATATTTGTTTCATGAGGAGGGTACATAGCAGCCATCTATGTAGATGAAGTTCATACACCGACCGGGTTCACGAGAACGACGAGCGAACAATGAAGGGGCGACAAGTGTTTCCATTGTATCATCGGACGAATGGGCGGAAAAATCGGGCACATACCCGAGATGAAGGAAATAAAGGTCCCAGTGAGCAAAATCGAGTTGCACGATGCGGTCGACTCACAAGCGGAGATGAGCCACGAGTGGTTGCAAGGTTCATAGTAACTTTCCTGGACCCGAGGAGCTGCAGACTTCATCCGGTGGGGTCAAGCTTTCATCTGGTTACATATGGATGCCAACTGAGACATGTGTACATAGATGAATAACTTGAAATGAGATTCAAGTTATAGCATGTGCAAGCCGGAGAAGGACTTGAGCCGAAAGCATATTTTGCGAGATTCGCGATAGTACTTGTGGAACCGGCTACAAGCAGTCGCTCCTAGTCAGCGGAGACTGGGCCCCATTGTGGCCGTTTGGACATCTCGTTCACAGTGCACACATGATACCATGATACACAGCGGGTAAGACGGTAGCAAGAGGAGTATAACCATGAGTCAACACCCTACACTTTACATCTGGGTCAGGAGACTCAAGCTACTCTCCACAAAATGCTGCGTGTGGAAGATGCCAGGTAGATTGAGCGGCGGTATCATATATTCATCGTCGTACGAACTTGACATGGCAGGGGCCCTGCCAGATGACAAATTCAGGAAGGTCGGGATGCCTCCATAGTACTCATTATTCTAGCCATAGTGGGGTAGATGTCGCAATGTTGAATGATTAGATTATGTTCTCGAGTCCATCAAGCTTTGATGGAGAAATGGGGGAGGTCCCAGATTCAAGGTGTAGCAAAACATGGATACATGATCAGAACACGTTGCGAAACGTGATCATGCAGAATCGTTCGTCTCTGACGATTGACACAAGAGCCTTGGATTCTCTGAACTTGGCACAGTAAGAAAGGCCGCCTCGGTCGGAAGAACGATAGCTTCAAGTATGGGTTCATGACCAGATGAATACCTTCTAGGTGGGTGCTAGAGTAGAGATGAGCTTAGCTATATAATTACATAGTACGTCAAGTTCGTGTCGTCACTAGAGGTCGTCAATATCTCAGGCGGCGCAGGCTAGACTAGGGCGGGCATTTCTAATGTAACGCCAGGAAATGCATTTTTCGTTTTGTATTGGTCATATGGTCTTTTTCAAGGTACCGAACTCTGGTCAAGTTGGTCGTGGTGGCGCGGATGGAGCTTGCACGCTTGGATTACTTACTTATGTCCCTGGCCCGGGTCGCAAACGTGGCAACCATCAGCCTTGCATAATGCACAATGTCATCTGTGTTCTCTTGTGTCCTCCCGGCGGCAACTTTGAAAATTAAGTCCGGTAATTTCTCCCGACAGCAAAAGTCTAGCAAATCTCGGTCTGATTGCCCAGGTAGAAGTGAAGGTCAAACCCAGGGAATAAACGAGTGTTCAAATCCTCATCTTCTATGATTTCCTCCTCTGTTGCCTTGTCCTGGCGTATCGCGGCGCCGTACTGATGCGACTTTGCTTTTGAGATCAGGAACGAAGGATATCAGTAGGGTCAAATTTCACCAAAGCATCCAGTCCGTCCGATATATATTGCCAACTGCAGATACACTGATAGTGAGTGGACAAAAAGGACAAAACATGTGGCATTAGATGGAATAGATGATTGACCCTAGATAGTGGTTCGAGAGTATGACACAGGTGGTTCACCGGGACATACACGTACTATCTCGATTCGCAGAGAAAGCATAGTACACAACCCATAGGTAGATTGACACCCAGAAGTAGGGAGAGCTTGAGGTAGTGCAAGGTTTGGTCGCCGCTTTCACGTTCGCAGCGACAGGCCGCAAGCGTCTATTCTTGAAGATGTAGCGTAGAAGGCGGTTCAAATTGAGGTACTGGCATGAGGGTAACATGATGGGAAGATGCGGTTGTGTCTAAATTTATACGTATATAATCGGAGAAAATTTAACTTGAAAGCCTGAGTACATGTGTACATGTAGCTTTTGGGAAACCTCGACCAGTTCTATTGCACCAGAGCTTGATTTTCACGTAGGGCGCTAGTATTTACATATATAGTACATCAGTAACCCGAATTGATTTGATGCACTGGCACGATGGTATAGTATGTACCGTTCCGCCTTCCCTTCTGCCGTTCGTGAATGACATTTTCTACCTGTATTTGCAACTTCATCTGCTCCGACCAAGTGTAGTCATATACTAACAAGCTACTATCGGTCTGGGTCCGTTACTCGAAAGGTCATCTCCTTGCTGAGCCCCATATAATTAGCAGGATCGCACCATGATTCCAGTTCATTTCTTGTTACGCCGGTATTCAAGACAACCTCGTTCTCGGAGAGCAGATCCACCAACGGCCTATCCTCTTGTGTTGCCTTCCGACAGAGGTCGTAGATGAGATCATGGGCGACCTGCCTACCAATCAATTTTCCCAGCTGCATCATTACCGCTTCGCTTGTAATGGCTCCTCTGGTTTTATCCAAATTTTCGCTCATCGCTTCAGGATGAACCTCGAGTCCGTCCAGAATCTCCTGAGTGTGGGTTAAAATCGCGTGGGTCATTGTACATATCTGGGGTAGCACGATCCATTCAATTTCCCAAGGTCCAGTACTTCGTTCGTGGTCCTCGACCAGTGCGTCAAATAAAGCAGCGCTCAACTGCTTCACTGTACTGGCCATTGCTGTAATATATACACTTGAAATTGGGTTCCTTTTCTGGGGCATCGTGCTACTTGATCCACGATGGGCATAGTATGGCTCAGAAACTTCTCCAACTTCTGTCTGCATAAGCAATTTTACATCAAGCGCAAACTTGGCGCACGTTCCAGCCACCATCGCGAAGAAGGAGCCAATTTCCGTAATTCGATCTCGTTCTGTATGCCACGCTATATCTGGAACGTTCAAACCCAGTTCTTTGGCGAGTTCTTCCTGAACTTGTAATGCAACACCTGTATCCGAAATGGTTGCGAGGGTCCCAGCTGCCCCACCAAATTCTACCACTAGCAGGCGCGGAAGAATTTCTGAGAGTCTAATCTGGTGGCGTTCAAAGGTGGCAAGTAAACGTGCCAATTTAAAACCGAAGGAAATGGGGACGGCCTGCTGCAAATTAGATCTGGCTGCCATTGGAGTAGACGCGTGTGTACGCGCAAGTTCCCGAAGAATGCAAGTTATGTTCTCTATTGACTTGGACACTAGATCACACGTGTCGCGTAGCTGGAGGACCGTCGCAGTGTCCGTCACATCCTGATAATCTATTATGACATGCTGATGTCTTATCTATCGTCTAAGTGCGTACCTGTGTGGTGGCGCCCCAATGAGCCCACTCTCCCAGACCGGGTTCAACTTCATTCACCATTCGAACAAGCTGCTTCACGACTGGCAACACGGGATATCCAATTCTACGAGTCTCCCTTTCCAGCTCCTCCATGTCAATTAAGTCGACGTCACATTTTTTCGCGATTGCACTGGCTGCCATGTGTGGAATGACCCCAAAACGTGCCTGGGCCGTGGAAAGAGCAGATTCAAATTGGAGGTAGTAGAACGTGCGAGTCTTGTCCGACCAGATGGCTGACGATGATGACGAGGAGAAGATGCCTCGGAACACGGAGGAATCTGTTACTGTGGACATGGCAAGAAGCAACGATCGTACTGCCAACGTGTGGGAAGCTGGAGGGGGAACAGATGCAAGAGGAGATGGGGGTGTGAGAGTTAAGAATCAAGTGTAGTTGTAGAGTTCGTTTCTTTTCAAATTACCTCTTTTAGACTATTCAGAGGTACTTTGTAAAAATAACGTCATATTTCTGTCAATATTTCAGAGTAGGTCCGACGATAATCACTTTTGACTTTCCGCCAACTGACGATAATCTACGGTGCAAAACAAAAGCGCGTTCTCAGTCCTGCAGTTGACTGTGATCTACCACTCTTGGAGTCCTAGCGGCCAATTGGCCAATCTCATTTCACCTGATGAATCCGCCGATGACTGGTAATTGACTTTATGTACAATGAAGTAATAAACGAGAAAGCAGAGAAAGGTCGATAAGGTAGCTAATGAACGCAATTCGGCGGTGCACGTGGTAGAGGATCCGAGTGTCGTACCACAAAGAACATAGGCGTCATATTCAAAGACACAAAACCGAGAAATGAGGAGCTATAGGAAGTTCCAGAACGAATCAGAGAGAAATACAATCACAACTTGAGCACCCCTAGCCTCGCTCCACATCACTGAGGACAACTGCGTTATCAACAGTGAAAGCTAACGAGTAGCGGGTGGAGGATTGTTGAAGGCCGAGTGCTCGTCCTGCTCCGAGGGCGGCTCCTTGCCATCCAAGACCCCAGCAATCATCGACATTGTGCTCTCCAAGCTCCGTCTGCGAGTACTGGGGCTTGTCATAGTGGTTCCCAAGCTAGCCTGCCTTGAGTGCCCGCGCCTGAATCCACCAGGGCTTGTTGGGCTCGTCGGTGAGTACACCGCTGACGGTGTGTTTGGCGATCCCGTGAGCGAGGTGTCGATCTGTGTGAGGGTACCGGAGACTATCGCCTTCTCGAGCCCAGCGGTGACGCCATTGGGGGTCACCGGCGGTGGTTGAGATTCAAGGTTTTCGGAGGGAGAAGAGGGCGACGATAGGATGGCTTTGCCTTCTTCAGAATCGGCATCGAAGAGTTCGGGAGGGAGGCGTTCGTTCTCGATATCTGACTTGCGGCTGTGGAAAGAATTAGAATAGGTGTTAGGGAATCTGAGAAGGTACTTACGCCTCATCGAAGCCATTAATAGCATCCTTTATGCCCTCTGTACCAGATGCTAACGTTCCATAAGGAAGCTTGCTAGATCCCGACACAGCCTTAAGCTCAGACACCTTCTCGGATTCCTCACTGTGAAAGAGTAATCATCAAGGGAGCAGTTGACAGTCAAAATGCTAACGTACCGTAGTAGCGCGAAGACTCGAGCCATTCTTCCAACTGCCATGATCTTGTTCTTGATAACCTTTCTACGCTCCACCGACTCTTCTGCAATAGATGATGTTGGCGACACTGCTGTAGCGTCGTCATCACTCTCTTCCAGCTCTTCCTTGGTGCACGTGTTGAGCACCGCAACCAACATGTCAGTGACTAGCCCAATATCAGAAGGATTCATTTCATGCTTTGGAATTCCACGCACTTTTCTCTCCAACGAAAGGCAAACTCCAGGTGAAAACATCCATGAAGTTGGGCAGCCAATAAGGGTGCGGGGTGCAATTAAACTGCCGAATGTTCATGACGTTGCTTTCGTACTTGAGCACCGCGGCCTTGTTATTGTACACGTCCAGATAATTGGGGGCGGAGAAGATCGTCATTACTGACGGAAAGCCCGTCGTTTTCGTTTTGCGGTACATGCGGTATCTGCAGCGGAACCACAGGAGTCAATACATACGCTGAGGGTGGTGGATGAAAGCGTACCCAGCATCTTGCGCTTCGTGCGCTCGAATAATGGAGAGGAGATTGTTCCTTTCGAGGAACTGGCATGCCGCCTGATACCTGTGTGCTCCGTGTTACTCATAGAAATCTCTGCCGTGGAGAACTCAACGCACGTGAAGAAGTAGGAGCAGCCGCGGACGTGATTGTGCACGAAGCTCTCCGTCGATTTCTCGGTGCCAAAATCTTCTACAGGATCAGCCCACAGTATATCACACATCAGACCATGGGTCGGTGGTTCCCGGAAGCGATCGATCTATAGATGGTGAGGATAGTGAGTTGCTCATCGAACGGATACACGTACAGCGCGGATATCCTCAAGGGTATTGAGTTCGGGAGAGAGACCTCCGTGTATACACAGGAATTGTTTGTTCATGACAGCAGCGAGAGGGAGCGCACAGAATGATTCTAAGCACGCCTCGTAGATGCGTTCGGAGTATTTGTGTTTGCCTACGCACGTCGATCAGGAGTGCATGTAGAGACTGCGAGAAGCACATACATTCAAGTTTGAAGGTAAAATAGTCGGTCAAATGTCGGCACTCGTGGTTACCGCGTAGCAAGAACAGGGTGTCCGGGTACCAAATCTTGAGGGACCATAGATAAAGTACGCACTGTAGAGCAGCATCTCAGGGATGCATTGCCACGGAATGTGATGAATCCGTACCTCGATACTGAAGTACCCCCGATCGACATAATCACCAAGGAATAGGTATCTTGTATCGGCAGGGCTACCTCCGACTTCGAAAAGTTTCATCAAGTCGTACTAGACGAAGATAGAGTGGTCAGGGCGTGAGCACAAGACTGGTCACGAATCCTCACATATTGCCCGTGAATATCCCCACAAACTATTGGAAATGTCGTTAAAGCTGTACTGGTCAAATAAAAGAGAAAAAACGCACCCGTTATCGGCGCATCCACCTGCAACACGTTAGGCTCCTTCCGCAAAAGCTCGGTAGCCGTCTCCAATATCCACAGTGCATGCTCCTCGCTTATCCTCCCTTCACGATAGAAGTGGTTCTTGAGAAACGCGATATCCGGCTTGGTTTGATCCTCGCCAAGGCGGTGGAAGAACTGTTCATTGGTGGGGATCTGCATCGCTGGAGCTTGGACCTATGTGGCGATTGGTCGTTTGAGTTCCATCGGTCGCAAGACATTCTAGAGTAGAACGACCAACGTACATCTTTGACGACCCGCTCTTGTGTGCTGACGACATTTCCGTCTTCGAGGGTGTGTTGAGTCCAGTCGATGCTCGCTGGTTTCTGCTTGACCTGGATCTGCTCAATCGCCCGCTCCATATGGGTACTCATGGCTGCTTCTACTCGGATTGGGATATGGAGTGTGGCGACGACGAGTAGAAGAGACGGTGAGCGATGAAAGAGGAAGACAAGAACAAGCGCTAACAAGCGAGTCCGTCGCGGAACGTGACAATCGAGAAGATCAAAGATCTTCAATCCGCTAAGCGCTTGTTTTATCACTGTCAAGCTTGAACCCGGCACGGAGATCTAACAAAAGATATAATATCCCACAATGCAGGACATATATATACTTCTAGACGCTTGCTGCTGTCGTAATTCCTCCTCGCTCTCGTCTTAGTAGTCGGTAGACCATCGAACATAGCACTTGTCCGAAATGATTATTGGTGTTGCAGACTACAGCATACGAAGTCTAAGGCTGTGCTGGTGAACTCATGCTATGTGCATCGCCCGTTTTACTGAATCAATATAAATGATAGTGCTTTAAACCGTGAAGATACACCCACACTACTGCGTAGCTGTGGTGAGTACATCCATGTACGCTGTCATATCCAGACACACTGTTATGTAGGAATGTCAGTCAAGCGGAAGGAAATCCTCCGAAGTAGGGTCAAGTAGGACGCGGGGTCTAGGGCACCTGCCGATCTGAACAGTTCGTTGATGGCAGGGATTGGAAGAATATTGAAAATATGATGCATATTCTTTTGCGGTTATGAGCCAAAGTATACACCGAGCGCGTTCTTCGCGACGTTAAAGCCGAGAAGAGATATTATGTAGGCAGTAAACAATGGAAGAAGAGGAGACAGAAGCAGCTCGGAGCGGATGAGAAATGGTAAAGCTGAAAGTTGTGTCAGTTCAAGGGATAGGCGGTGTCCAGACACAAACAAAACATACCATTTAGGCCAAGATAAACTCCATATGTATACTGAGCGAATCTGCAGGTTAGATGCGTATCAGTGATAATGCTACGATGAAACAAAAATGGACACGAGGGCACTCACGCAGCAAGGTAGAGGGTATTTCCAACCCAAAGGCAGACCCAGTTGTCCTTCAATATTATGGGGAGCAGGAAGAGCTGCGCAAGATAAAGAGCGAGGTATAAAGGAAAGAACGCATTTGTGTGAACGTCGAACGCGTAGGCCCACTCAACCTGGGAATCGGCGGGCGTCGTATGTGACGGCGGAGAGAGTAACATACGGTTCGAAACGAACCTAAGGATGCCTGGTGACTTCTAAAACGCATCTTGATGGACCATGACTCACCATAGAATAGTGGCAATTACGAGACCGGACAAAAGATAATCCCGCAGTATCATAAGGAGGGCAAGTTTGAGGGTGTCAAAGATGCCATATGAATACACAACCGCCCATGCAACGGCAGCAACTTCGACAAATCTCAACAAAAATATCAGGACTTGGGGGAAGCTGACTCACCACAAAGACATGCAGATATTAAGACAAGAATAGCGGGGTCGTCTCGCGCCCAAGTATTTTTGGTTTCTACAGCGACATCAAGTCATGCATAGGTATGAAAACAGCCGACTGACGTTTATGGAAGTAGACGTTCCGATAACTATGCTCATAGTCAATTTATACTCGAATGGTGTGGCCCAACAAAGCTCACACTCACACTCTCCGAGGTGCTAGGCAAAGGTACGTGAGTTGCCACGCTGCAAGCTCAAAATCCTGCAAAATCCTTCAGACACAGAGCATACGGGTGATAAATAATACTCACCATCTGGTGAAAGCGATGCAGCCGCCTAAAGATGGCAGGAATGCGCTGGGTCAGGCTACCAGAGCTGCGGTGGATGTTTCCATCTTCAGAGGCGCTTGTCGGGAGAATCATCGTCTCATAAGCAGATCTCTGGCGTCGAAACAGAGCCAGCTTAGATGAAGAGTGGATTCGGATTCGTTGAGAAAGTGTCAGAGAATACGCGGCCGACGGTGTACAGCACGTTAAGCACGTCGCCAGTCACGTCGATGGAACGGGGTTGGTAGTTTTAAGCGGAGCTTAAATTGTAAAGGTGTCAAACTTCCCACAAAGTCTCCGCCACTGTTCTTGCACTCTCCCTTTTCTCTTCATCTACTCGACGACAACGACCGCCATGGAGGAAGAGAACGACGTCTTGGACTGGGGTGCAGAAGACGAAGAAAGCAAAAATCAGGACGCCGGTAAAAACGGTGCTACTGATGCCCGTCCCGCTGCGGGCGACAACGACGATGCTGAAGACGCAGTTTCACTTGGCGACGAAGAGGAAGCACAGGATTTCTACTTGTATCAGCAGGAAGAGCAGAAAGAAACCGCAGCAGAGGTGGAAAACAGCAAGGTGAATGTCGCGCCACGTTCCGTAGGCGCCGACGACGCACCTTCAACTGCGACTCTGAGCGGGGTTCACCGGGAAGATTCATCCACGTCACAGGTACCGTCCTCGAAAACAGGAACACCTCGCAGGAACAGCAGCACTGGCCGCCGTTCTCCGCAGCCGACTTTGGCTCCAAGGATAACCCATGCTCTCCCTCCGAAACCAGTCGTGACGAATGTGCCTTTCCTGCCCCCTTCTCATCCTTCTATAGTCGAGGCAACAGCAATGTCGGCACCAACAAGGACGACAGGTCGCAGTGAGTCTCAAAACAGCAAGATTAATGCAACTTCGACATCGACCGTATCTACTACAGGTAACGGAAAAGGTCTTACTTCAGGGAATGAGCTTTCACCTCTACCACGTGGCTGGGAAGCTCGTGAAGCGCGAAGCGGCTCAGGAGGAACCTACTACTACAACCTGCGGACCCATGAATCCACCTGGACTCGTCCCGTGAGCAACTCTTCTTCCTCTTCACCTAGTAGGCATTTCCGTGGCGACAGCGCTCGTCGTCGTCGCGGTAGTGACTCGTTCTTGGGAGTCAAGTCTTCGAGTCCACGACGATCTGATCAGTCCCATTCTCAGTCCCAGGAACCTTCTCGACACTCTAGGCGCCCACAGCCACTTGATCATGACCATGCAACAGATCTGCAAATAATCCCTCCCACAAATGCAACTACGATGTCTTATAATGACCGTCATTATCGTCCGGGAGCTGGAACAGACGGCACAAATGCCAGTGGTAATACTAATGACAGGCACCATCGGAATCGTGAGGACGTGGATTTACGTTTCAACCCGCGACCAGATCAAGCATTTACGCCATCACCTGAAACTTCCCCGCGTGCTCGTGAACGCCCTAGATCTCTTTCCCCGTTACCTATGTCTTCACAGGTTCCTTCTCGTGGTCGAGATTCTAGGTCCACTCGTCCTTCGCGTTCTTCACGTGGTGGGCGGAATGGCAATACTGATACAGATTCCTCGATCTATAGAGACCGTGACCCATTACTTGGCTCATATCCAGCTCGAGACAATTGGGATCAAAGTAACGCCTACCAAGAGTCTCGCCGCCACTCACGCCATCACTATGAGACACCTTATGACACGTCTTTGAACGATAACAGACCGCCTATGCCATCGAGAAACGGAAACACAAGGGGTCGCCGTGAACGAGATCAGCCTATGCGCGAGGAGAGCCAAAACATGCCCGATTCCAGTACGTTATCCGCCTCATCCCATCCTCCCTCTCTCCACCCTCCGTATGCGGGCACGGCCACGGTGGCATCAGTGCTCCGCGGGCGGAGCGAGACGATGTTGTTTCTGCCTGGGCTTGTCTTACAAAGCCTGATCAAGGCAGCTAGCTCACCGTGTGCCGTTGCTCTTGTTCTCCATTCCATCTTCCTCGGCCTCTCTCCTACTCTATCGACTCAAGGACGCTCATTATGGATCATTTTTTTCTTTCCCCCCTTTTCACCTTTATTGCATGTTGTATCAAATCCCATGTCTTTTTTAAAAACCTCCCCACCCATCCCTTTTTGAAATTATATAGGAACCAGATCGCCACCTCCAGACAACCGTGACACCCAGATACGCGAAGATGAACCACGAGATCATGCGCATCATTGGCCTACGCCGCTGTCGCTCGGACAGGAAGTTCACCAAGCCAATCCAGCTGCATCACCTCAATTATCAACACACCCACCACCGCAACGTAAACGCGACCGACCATCACGATTCGGACAGCAGCCTACTTCACTGCAACCTGGCCCGCCGTCTGCCCGGCTTCCGACAGTCGAACCGCAGACATATCCGCATCGGCCCATGGAAGACGATGATCCATTTGTGCCTGATGACATTAGGTCTCCACCCCCTCATGAACTTCAGCAAAGACGTGAAGTTCTTGATGAGAAATTGTCTTTGTTTCAAGCATCTGTACAGGCTGCAGAGAACGGCTCTTCTGCATCGGTATCGTATCGCCAGGTTAGGCACTCAAAACGGACAGATGAGTTGGAAAATGCATCCTCCGCCGAGCAACATACACGTACGTACCATCCCACAACCCCTCCCATCTACTTGACCGACGTCTTGTCTGCTTTCCCTTTCCTTTTCCTTGGACCCGTCTGTCTCTCGTCCTTTGTGACATTTGCCGGTCGTTGTCGTATCTAGGTCGGGCCAGGCCGCCGTTGCCTCCCCAGGCTGCCGAGTTCCATGAGGTATCAAATCGACCACGTGACCGTCCTAGTCGCATTTCACAAGATCATCCTCCTTCACTCTCTCGTCTTAACGACCAGGATGAGCAACCATCGATAGGATTACGCGATACACAGGGACCAACACATGGTATTGTTCCGTCCAGTTCTCGCTCTCGACCCTACGGACAAGGTCGAAACTACGAAGACAACTGTGATCGCGAGGATCCCGTAGAAGCTGCCTTTAGGCGACAGAGGAACGCTGATATGGCGCATTTCCCCCCTGAATTACAAGAGAGCCTTAGGAAGGATACGGAATACAATATTCAGATGAGACGTTTCTTCAGGGCTGCACAGGAAGAGGAGGAAGCGGAGATGATGGCTCGCGAAGAGGAGATGGCTCGCGAGTCAAGGTATCCAGGGGTCGATATGGGTCCTCCCATGGACATCCGAAGGCCTGAGACTGAGGATAAATCCACTGGGCCTGGAAATTACCCTTCAGGCCAGACGTATGCTCCGCGTGGACCACGAGCGATGCATTCCTCGGTCAACCGGGATGAAGCTACATCGCCCACGCTGCAAACGGGTTTCGGCCCTGGTCTACGTGGGGGGAACCGGGAGCGATCGCCGCCGCCGCACTTGGGAGGTCGTGGAAGGGAGAACAGTGGATGGCTGGAAGAACGCGGTGGTCATATATCCGAGAGGGGGGTAAGTGCTAGAGATCGTGAACTTGATGCTTTTCGGTGTCTTGACCTTATTACTAGGGACGTCGAGACCGTGGGCGATTCAACGATCATTCGCGCCCACGACCGTCCTCCGCTTCTGGACCGAATAGTGTGCCGATTGGGAATCATAGGAAGCAGGTTGGCAATGGTGGTGGAAATCCTCCCGGGTTACCTATGCGCATGACAAGCGGTCTCTCTGTACCCGAAATGGCCGAAATGAATCAACGACCGGCGAGAGGTGGCGGTAGCATGAGAGGTGGTGCTCCGCCCCATCCGCCCCATCCACCTAGAGAGCTGCAGTATGATAGGGTATGCCTCCGCTTCGTCTCTCCTTTCAATAATTGACCAAGCTTGTGCTAGGCTTACGGTATCGATCACACAGATAGATTTCGATCTGGGAAATTTGAGAATGATGGGCCACCTACGCGTCGACGGGATAGCAGTCTTCCTGTGCGTAGTCGAAACAACAGAACTACGACGTTGCTTACTGATTTTGTAGCCTTTTGAGAGGCAATCCCTTAATGTCGACACCGGTGTGCCACAAAGGGACCGCTTCTCGACCAGCCCTCATGTATGCCTTCTTTATACATTCAAAACACACCATAACTGACATACTAAAAGGACACTCGCTACGAGCCGGCATCTGCAGACCCTTTGCGGTTGGCTAGGACATGGACTCCTCGGGGCGAGGCTCCTCCTGAAGTCTTCATGGGAAATACTGGTGCAAGTAGTAATGATCGACACGCGACCTCGCCTTCAATTTCAAGGGCATCGCCTCATCTGTCGCCACTTGTGGATATGGGAAGACCTCATTCCCGTTATCCTGATTCTCGTGATCGACCAGGAAGTTCACGAGGCCGACCTCTTCCGCATGATGGGCGGTCCCACCAGGCGGAACGATTTGCTCGGCAGCCGAACGAGCCTCGCAGAGGTCTCGAGGGTCGGTTAAGCGACCGCTTTGACGAACCGGCGTCATCGCGTCAGACCCATGCTCTCCCACCAAATCCCGACCAATCGAACTATTCAGTCAATGGGAGTGTCCTCGATCACCATGCTTCTGACGCCCTTACAAGAGCTAAAGCAAGGAAGTCTTTTCCAGAGTTTTATGACCTCCCGTACGCCAAACGCATTTCGGAAAAGGAGACGAAGATACGCGACCGCCGTCAACAAGAATCTTCTCATTATTCATCTGTCCCCCGCGAGTCGGACATCTCACATAGGGATGATAATTACAATGTCGATGTCGACATGGATGTGCCGCCGCAACTGCATTCAAAAGTTGGCCGTGACGAATACACGGGAAGGAAGCGGCGTTCGGACTACAGACCAGACATGATACGGCGACCCGGGTCTCTGCTGGAGAGACTAGAGATGTCTGTTGACGGGAACGACGGGAACAATGCACAGGAAGAGATGTCGTTCACCCGATCATTGAGCGATCGGGTCCAGGTACCTTCCAAGCGGGACAGAGATGAGATGGTCGGAGATAGGTTTGGGGCAGACGATGCTTTCGGTGGTGACGAGAGGAAGCCTACATCAAAGAAACCCCGTAGAAAAGGTAGGAGTATGAAAATGGCGCAGGTATAAATAAAGGCTTTTACCATTCTTCGTATATACTCAACATTTTGACGCCCTCTATAAGTACATGCATACAGAGTATTACATTCCACTTTATAACACTATTTGCATTCATAGCATTCATATCTCTTCTCTTGTATCGGGAGTCCAAGAAATACTGTTTAGTGAGGCATCGGATGTTTTATCATGCTACATGGAGCAGCTCTAATTTCAAATACGAGGGATTTTCAGGCTGGTCAGGCTTTCAGTACCAGGGGAGTTATGGGCTGAACTACAGAAAAATGTGTTTAATCTGTTCGCAAAGTCTGACGTGGAAACACATTTTTAATGAATGTGATCATTGAATGCTTAGCGCTTATGTACATGTACATTGAACTGTAGAACGGCTTCAAAATAAAGATTTTGATAGTCACAAACGACGTCGATGGTATTATGATCTTCCATGTGTGCTCACCCATTTCTTTGTTCTCGATTCGCAGCCGACTCAGGAATATGCACTCGCGTACATACATACACTAGAGACGATGAGATACATTTGTTGTACAAATACTAAATTTCCCCAGTAACAGCACAATGCATCGGGTGATACTAACAACGCAAGTCATCAACTTTGTCTTCAATACGTACACATTTATTTCTTCTCTGGGGCGGGAAACAGGACATTTAAGTCCTTCTCGCACTCGGCCCACTCTCTCCTGGCAACCTCTGCTCGCTGCGGGGAGCGAGGCTCGAAGACGGCTGGGAAGGGGTGGGGGCAACTTGCGACCTACGCGACGAGAATAATAAACATAGGTTAGATATGTCTGAAATCGAAGACCTACATCTCCTGTGAACACTGCATCGCTATCGTCGTAGCGAAATGGCAGACCAGTCTTGGGATCAGGTTCGTCAGACCCATGGATGTTAAAGGTCCAAAGCATAACGGCAATGTTGATCCACAGAGTCCGCTCGGCAAATGGAACACCAGGGCATGCTATTCAAGGTTCAATGGCTTAAGTACCAAGCAAGGGCGTATCAAGAGCAAACTGACCACGCCGACCGAAGCCGAAGGCACTTGTTTTATAATTTGACTCCAAGTTGCCCTTGGCGTCGAGGAAGCGTTCAGGCATGAAGCGGTCAGGATCTTCAAACCTTGACTGGTCATGTTCAATTGCCCTGATGTTGAATTGAACAAGGAGATCTAGACAAATCTGACACCACTAACCAGGGAATAATTAAAACAATGCTTCCTTCTGGTATAAAATACTCTTGCCCCTGAAATTCGATGACATCGTCGGCGGCGGATTGGTGTGGTAAGCCGAACCGACCTGTAAATATCATGACTCGTTAGCAAAGCCACATAATGCTGCAGAAGATAAACCCTGCCTAGGGGGCGCCACCTAAGTGTCTCTGCAATAGTCCTTGTTACCTTGTAATCAATCACTTTGATGCCGCCAATGGAGACTTACCACGGACGATGGCTTCCACATAGGGAAGGAAAGGTCGGTCCTTGAAGGATGGCAACCGATCGATCCCCACGACAGTGTCTATTTCCTTTTGAGCAGCAGTGATCCATTCAGGGTAACGAATGCAAGCAAGGACAAAAGTTTTAAGAGAGATAGAAACCTAAAGAATTTATGAAACATGAAGGCTGTGGAGTATTTCTTGATAGCTTACTGTTTCGATAGCTGCCTATGACACCATTCAATTGCTATAAGATGAAAAGGACCGGTTACTTACTGCAGTGATTTGCTTTATCAGGATGCGTTGATCGCCTTCGGGCTTGTCTTCCCTTGCGAACTCAGCAGCCCATCTGGGAAGATGATTCTTCATCAACTCCTTTCCACAACGATGAAAGGAGACATACGTATTCATACCGGACGCCTTGCCTGTCACAGCTTCGTTGATCAACTTCTTGTATAGTGCATCCTCTCGTTTCCGAAATGCCTGTGCACGAGTTCTCCATGGCATGGGCCCTGGAAGTAGATCCAGGAAGGGCAATGTATTGACGATACTAGCTGAAGGATTTAGCAGGAGTAGCAACTCAGTATTCAACTGATATCCAATCAATGAAACTGCTTCTGGACATAATTGTTCTGCACGCACATCGAGAATCTCCTTGAGGTCTGATTCCTGGCCTGTTGGGCAGTGCATGCCAAATACTGCTGCGAGGACTGAGCTAGCCACAGTTCTGTTGGAGACATTGGATAAATTCCTCATATTATAACAAATCGGTAACATACCGACTCATATGATGCAACCACTCTTTGCCTCCATCGTCGAGCAATCTCTGGATGTTGAGAGTGGCCTCGAATTCCTGAAGTGGCTCTGTCTTGCCAGCTCGGACGGTTGACATAATCCCTACGGTCAGCCTTCGGCCAATAGTGAGATTTTGACCTCCTTTGGAAGCAAACCAATAGGCCTCTGTGGGGTCTACATGATGACGCTGATGAAAAAATTGAGTTGATGTTTAGTTGAAAATGTAGAGGGAGAAATCCATGACTGACAACGTAGTACACACTTGGGCGTGACGAATGTTTGGCTGCACGCTTTTCAAGGAGCTCTTTGGCAACTTTGATGTCCCCAATCAGGATAAGACGCTGTTGCGATACTCAGAGATCACGCACATTCCAGGAACCGCAGATATACAGTACTCACAAGACCTGCCAGGTTCAACGACACAAGACATCCGTATTCATCGAGCAATCTTCTGAAGTAAGTCCCAAGATGCTGCAACTGAAGTCACATCCAAGAGGATGAAGGAGGGAGGAAGATATACCCTGTCAGGGATGTCTAGCGAATTTCCGAGGAGTGGTACGCCAGGTGGGCCTGGAGGTAGTTCACGGCCCCCGTTTGTTGTTGAGCGCTGGGCATGAACACCGAGCCCGAATGCAACGAAAATAATTACAGCCACGGCAGCTAGCTGAGGAGTTATATCAAGCATTTATGTGCTTTGACGGATATGAGGTCGATGGGGTTGGTTTGCAAGGTCCGTGACGGGCGAAGCTTAAGGTTGAAAGCTGCCAGTGGATCCTGGGCCTTTTAAGGCTTCAGCCGCAGTTACCAGGTTAATGACGGAAAAAGTGTTGGGGCTATTGTACAAGCTTGTCCAACATACATGATGATGGTGATGAAGAGTATATATGGTGGCGTTGCTGATAAGTATGTAGTTTCAAAAAATATTGTGGCGGACAATGCAACAGACGCCTCGGTGCCAAATGGGGAACGTCCATGCGTGGGACAGGAGAGATGTGAGCTACGCCATGTGTCCGCTCCGCCCGGACTCCGTCATCCGCTCTGCACTGAGGCAACGTGGACACGAAGAGACACGATTTGTCACGATCAACGAAGCTATGCATGATGGACAATCCTTGCAACTTGCTTTCTTGAGGCCGCCATATGTGCGCTCTTGATGAAATTGGCATCGCCATCATCCCATTGCACTCGACTAAGCAGTATAAGTACACTCACCTGAACATGGGCCCGGGGCACGAGAAAAAGCAGTGGAGGGAGGGTGGGTAGGCAGTGGGGGCGGTGAAGGGCAGCGGAGTGATCGGCAAGGTTCGAATTCGAATTCATCAGGCGCCTCAGTTACAATCTTAATCCTTGCATACTCAGTACTCACCACTGGTTGCGTACGACACTGTCAGTGTATGAGCCGAGCTGGCTGAATATTTCGCGTGGGGCGCGTCCAGTGCATGTTGTGATTACCGTAGTGTGTGCAGGCGGAAATTCGTTTGCTACGGCAAACCCTCCAGTAAGTAAGGGTTAGAATGCTAGCCACTCATGTGTTAAAATAGCCGACGCGAGCTCAACACCATCAAGACCGTTTGTCTCACGCAAGAACTGGGGAGGGCCGTGAAGGC
>JAGGAR010016080.1:0-27795 GCA_017657315.1 Termitomyces sp. K1Ag
CTTGTATCACACAACTACTGGTGGCCCCAGATGTCACGGTACATTGGCTCTTACACCAGCACCTGCAACCTCTGCCTGCAAACCAAGCCTCGTTGTCAGCTCCCCACTGGACAACTCCACCCTCTCACTATCCCTGCTGAGTGATGGAGTGTGTCATCTGTAGACTTCATCATGGAACTGCCAGATGCACATGGATATGACACCATCATGGTGGTGGTGGATCTCTATGGTAAACAGGCACACTTCATTCCTACTTACACAATGTGCTCAGCCATGGAGGCTGCAACGCTTTATAGGAAAAATGTTTGGAAGCTGCATAGCCTATTGGATGCCTAGGTCTTGGATTGTGGACTCCAGTTTGTCACAGAGTTCACTCATGAGCTCTATCGTCTGCTTGGTGTCAAGCTGCACACATCCACAGCATATCATCCCCAATCTGATGGCCAGACAGAATGTGTGAATCAAGAACTTGAGCAATACCTCTGTCTGTTCTGCAATGAGCAACAAGATGACTGGGATGAGTTATTGCCCAATGCCAAGTTCTCTCATTCATGAGGTCATTCTTATTTTTGACATCATCATGGATGTATTTGACTACTTTATCAACAATGCCACACTTCACTCATGTGTGCATTCTGCAGCACTCTATAAACTGTTGATCATGAACAAGTACTATTCCCTCACTGATGATTCTATTGTGTACAAGATTGCAATGAGTACATTCTCATGATCAGCCTTGCTTTGCTCCTCAAAGTCTAATCCTCAAGTACATCATTCATGATATAAGATGTATTTCACCAAAGCAGAATGGCAGCTTTCCTAGATCAAAGAAGCTGATGAAAGCATTCACAAGAAGTGGGAAGCTAATTACAAGCCTGAGGAAAGTTCCCCATGTGCCTCACTTATGGTATGATGCTCAATCTAGCAACTACTTATCTGATCTCTGATAGAATCTATTTCAGGCTGCTCCATCATCTAGAAATTTTTTTGCAGCTTTAAATGATGTGGTGGATTTGTCAGTAGATCTCTTTGAGGACTGGCTGTCCTCAGTACCCATTCAATCAAAGGTTAACCCCATCTCTTATTGGCATGGCATGCTCAATGGCAAACATCCATTGGCAAGGATGGCACTAGATTACTTATCTATTCCAAGTGTCTTGGTGCTATTATTGCCAGTCTGCTATTAACTTTTTGATGCTCAGAGCTAGTTCAATGGATGTTGAGAGGGAATTTTCATGCAGAGGATAACTGTATCAAAGATGTTCCATTCTCTTTCTGATGAGTCACCTCATGTGCAGACTGTGTTAGGAGAGTGGCACAAGAGTCTGCAAGATGCCATTCCCTGCAATGAGATTATTGACCTTTGACAAGAAAAGTCATTGGCCTAAGAATAGCAATGGTAAAGATGTTTCTGATGTAATTAGCATTCAAGATAGCAATTCAGAATCAGGTGGCAATTAGCTTACAGTTTTTTTTATTGATTCTATGACAGACCCATTGATTACTTGTGAGTACTTGTGTCAAATGATACTTGTAAGTGAATCACTCATGGATCCAAGTGATCCATGAGAAGATACTTGCACAGATCAAAGTTCAGATTTTGGGTGTGGGAGTACTTCACAATGAGTCTTATAGAAAAATTTATTACAAACATGCCAAGAAAGAGCTGGTCTACATTTCAGAAGTAAATCCTCAACATGAGCTGTTTAGCATTAGACAGCTTGACTGTCCTGTGACTCATGAAAAGATATCATGGTATCATGCACTCCAGCAACTGAAAATGGTCCACATATAAGGAAGATTTTCCATGCTGGATAGACAAACTGAAGATTCTTAGGACATATAATGAGAAAACTAACCAAGATGCTTACTGAGAGGGATATGTAGATGGAATCAGTGACATCATAGGCATATACTATAGAGATCTCATTCTGAGGGACAAATGAAGAGATTGCATCCACAACCTGAAGAGCAGGCAAAGTATGAGTTTCTGTGTGACTACTGACTCAGAGACAGCAGCAACCCACCTGCAGAGTACAGTATATGGCTCCTGAATCCACTAGAAGGATCAGTATGTGTGACAGTTTAAACAGCTCCTGTCACCTGTGCTCTAAGTTCCACTGCAGAAACATCAAGTGCCTCCTATGTTGTGAACAATGAGTAAAATTGACCAGCAGATTGGAAGAAGTAATACAGGGCCACACCTCAAAATCCATCCAATGCACATTGTAGCAGCTAAATTGGTCATCATTGATGATGCAATGGTTACATTTCCTAAGATTCCAGCAGCAGTGATGCCAGAGGTGGCAGCCTGAAATTTTGTAGAAGTTGACAGTAATGATAAAGTAATGATTGTTATGACTGCATAGAGGATTTAATACTTTCATTGATATAAGAATGAGAAAAAAAAATACCAAAGGTAGTGAGGCATAGTGATATTGAAATATACATTGCCCAACATTGCCTCTGAAGGAGGATCCATGCATGCCATGTAATGAAACAATCATTGAACACTGGCTATAAAGGGAAGAAGCAATTATCAAGTGCATCTATGTTGTATTGTTAAAGAAGACTTGCAAAAATTAGCACAATCCAGTTACTAACTATCTCCTGCCCAGTGACACTCAGGTTATAGGCAGTGATACTTTCATGAAGAGGCATAGAAATGCTCATCAAGAATTTGCACATTTGTATGCCTCTTGCAAGGTTCAATGCACTATACAGTGTTGTCATAATGCAACCCAATGACAGAATTATTAGAGTCACTCGGGTAGCCAAAACTTGCTTTTGATGCCTAATGAAAGCATCACAGTTTTGAGTGCAAGTATTCAAGGTATGAAGATATTGACTCACTGAATTTGTGAACTCAAGATCCAAAGGAAAATTGGTATTGATATTCCTATTGTAACATCAATATTTGAAAAAGAGAAAGAGAGAACCATTTCTATGTACCATGCAAAAGGAACCATACTGCAGTGGGGATGATCATCTCTGTGATGAAAGGTTCACCCATGCCTTCCAAGATCATCCATTCTTCAGGTGTCATGATGTGTAGCCCCAGAGAGGATGGCAGGAAGTGAAAATTGACATGCAAATGTAAGGAAACCAGCATTATATACACTTTGCAGACAATCTGTGCATGGCAACACCAATAAACTTGCTGGCTGATGGTGGTACATGGTACCAGCCAGTACCATGTCAACCAGGTTGCTGGTCACCATGTCCACCACCTAAGCCTAAAATCCCACCATCTCAATATTATGGCAAAGGAACACAGACCAATTTATATTGATCATTGAGAATGAGACTGTTTGCTGCAACCGACTGGTGACTTGGCCTAGAAAATTAATAGCGCTTCTCAAAACAATTGAGAACATCCATAAATTGATGAGTATTGAATGACACCAAACAGGCCAACATTGTCATGCCAGTAAATCCCAGATTCCAATTTCCTTTTCTCAGATACCAGTACTGGCCCAAGCACCTAGGTCCCAAAGAGTCACAGATCAAGAGATGTTGAATGTGCTGGTTAAAAGTTTCACATGAGAAAAATAGGTACAGTGGTGTACCATAACATATCAGTGTTTGTTGGTTTCTTTTTAACTCCATCACATCACCATGATATAGTATGTGTCTTCTTACTGGCTATTGTGTTTTGCTTAATGCAAACTTGAACTTGACACTTTCAGCAAACAATCAAAACTTGAAAGATCTGACTGAGTGATTGAGACTGTGACTGTCATTAGGTACCTCGATGGCTACTAGTACTCCAAGTGATTGTTTTGTGCACAGGAAAGCAGCATCACCATACTTACTTACTTGAAATGGTTGTTCTATGGTTACATGCACAGTCTGACTTGGAACTATAGACAGTCAAAGTCAAAGTCAAATCAAAGTATGTTGTCAGCTCATCTTGTTTGAACTGTATTCTCATCTGAGCTTCTTACAGAAATTATGCCACTTCAAGCTAGTAGCCACACACAACTCATGTTCTCTAAGTATCAAGGGTGTTTCAAGTTTGACTCAAACATGATGCATGCAGCAATGGTGGGACTCAGATTTGTATCTGATGCTACCTATCCCAAATCTCTCCTTGCCCACTCCAAGTACACCGGTCTCCAAATACTGTAATACTCAAGTCTTAACCAGAGATATTACTGCTTTTCTTTTGAGTTTGGAACCTGGAGTTGTAAAATGGCAGCACCTTCAAGTTCCTGGATGTACCTACTTCCAAGTCTCTATCACAGTATCTCCATCTCTGTTGGATTGCATGGCTGACATCAACACCACAGTGCTGCGAGCGGACCTTCTGAACTCTGTCTGAATACTTGATAATCATCACAAGATCTCAAATGTCTTGTGAACTGGTTGTACTTAGACCTTGTTTCCCATCTTCTGTCTTGAGTCATTTTGATAGCTATCTACACTACACCCCACCTCAGTTCAAACATATGAATGCTGACTAGTAGTATGTAGATCTACACACTCAAGCTTGACAATCTGACATTCTTCATTCACCTGAACTGGATCACTGTTAAGCCTGATCTCACTAGATCTCCACCTTGTTTCCCATCTTCTGTCTTGAGTCATTTTGATAGCTATCTACACTACACCCCACCTCAGTTCAAACATATGAATGCTGACTAGTAGTATGTAGATCTACACACTCAAGCTTGACAATCTGACATTCTTCATTCACCTGAACTGGATCACTGTTAAGCCTGATCTCACTAGATCTCCACCTTGTTTCCCATCTTCTGTCTTGAGTCATTTTGATAGCTATCTACACTACACCCCACCTCAGTTCAAACATATGAATGCTGACTAGTAGTATGTAGATCTACACACTCAAGCTTGACAATCTGACATTCTTCATTCACCTGAACTGGATCACTGTTAAGCCTGATCTCACTAGATCTCCATCTATTACATTGTCATTAATTATTGACACTCACTGGTTGCCTTGTCAGTAGACTGCCAGTGCAGCCAGGTTTTGCCAATGCTAACCTCAAATCCTCAGCATTTTGGACATGGACATGGACATGGATGTGGATGTGGTGATCTATGTATACCTGCCTAGGCTCTCCTTGTCTGGTTAATCATATATCCTTGCTTTCAACAATTCTTACATCTCTATGTGTTTAGTATGTTGTAATGTTATTGAATATCAACATTCACTTTTCATAGTGATATATCATTGTACACTTTTTTTTTGTATGTACAAGAATGACTTGGGATTCGGAAGTCCATACAGAAGGATGTACATACAAAGACTCTTTTGGGCAGATAGCTGGAGGACAAATGAAGGTCAATGAAATTACCTAGAATTACGTGGTGTCAACTGTTGACTTGGACTCTTGACACTGAGCCATTTGTGCTAGAGACTGATGGTCACGGCATATATAAGATTTTGTCAAAACATATATAGAGCCATTGAGGACTGTGTTTGCTTGCCAATGCCAAGATTGAACAGGCTCGGTGCATGAGACAACTTCAGCCTGGGCAATGTGAGTGTTGAGGCACCCGCTGTGGGTATGCGTAAAACATGAGAGGCTGAGGTGGGACAAAGCATGTGGGTGTGTATGCATGGGGCTGAAGTGCCTGGGTGCCTGAGCTGGGCACCAAGTTGGCATGGAAGATTCTTGTGCGTGATAAAAGATCCTTCTGAGCATGTGGGAAAAAAATGCAACATGTCTCTTGATCTGGATGGGAGGCAATAAGATCAATTGTTAAGGTTCCTGATTTCGGATATAGTGTGTTTTGCTTTCTTCCCTGTTTTCTTCTTTCCTTTGTTTTGGTTCAGTTTTGGTTCAGATCCTTTTCCTTTTCATGTCTTATAAAACAATCCTCCCTCACTCACTCTCTCCCTCTTTCTTTTTGGAGCGTGCCAACCCACACACACAGCAGCATGGACTGACCACCACTTCACAGACAAATTCAAACAAAGGCAGTTCCACTGTTGAGAGGTCATACTTAGTGCAAAGTGAAGACCTAGTGCAGATATTTGGAGTGTGGTGGGTTTTCTTTCTTTTTTCTTTCTTCTTTATGATCCTTTTCAGTCCTTCACCTGTTCCCTTCACGCTACCCCTCTCCATCCACCCCTCTCCCATACTCTTCTCCCTTCAACTTCCCATCCTGCTCCCTTCCACCATCCTGCACATTCACCTCCTGTGTTGCGGTTATGGACTGCACCTCCCCCCTCTCCGCCTTCTTCTCATCCCCATTTCCACCTTCCTTTCTGTATTACCACCCCACCCATTTGTGGGCTGATGTCATCCTCTCTTCCTCCATTTTTTACCCCATTCACATGCTCACACACTCCTACAGGTCCTACAGATATTTTGAACTCATAACAGGTGGTGAGTCATGATGCATAAGGAGACGTCAATCTTGCTTGTGTTTCCTAGATACTCATGTGTACCTGGAAGAAATCAAAGTAATGTGGTCCACAATTGTGAACCAAAAAGTAGAGCTAAACATGTCTAGAATTATCATATTTGCCGACATTTCCGGGCATTTAAAGAGACTTCACATCATTCATTGCTCCACATCCTCTTGGATAATCACACTCACAAAATATTATGTCCTCCCCTCCTAAATTTAAAGTCAGGTATTGTCAACTTGGAAAATGCAGATTGAGGGTCTTCATTCTGATTGTACACCATTAATATGTCCATATCTGGGCAATCCATCTCCCAATGATCCACTCTGACTTGTCGTTAGCATAGATGTTGGCTATATTGATGCTGTTGGTACCCAACTCCCAGGCAGCGTTGAGGATTTCAAAGGTTGTTTCTTCACCTATCATCTGGCTCTTTACATTGAATTGAAATCACGATCTCTACTGGAGAAAAAAGAAAAGTATCAGGAGAAAAAAGGACTTACATTTCATTCATGTGAGCCGAAACCCAAGCTGAGAGCTAGATACATATCTAAGTCAATGTTGCAAGGTATAACAAAGGAAGATGAGGACCCCTTTCCAGGCCTCTGGGTTGACTCTCATTTCTTATCAATCATAGAACAACATCCCCCATGAGCACATCATAATCGCCACAAAATGCTGTGATCTAGTTGAACACTCACCAAGCATGACCACTGTGATTACATCAACTAAGCCATGCTTTCACGTGCCGCAATCTTCAGGTTTCAATGCCATTGAGGCCTCTCTCCAGTGCATTAATCTCACTTACATAGATCATTGCCAAAATTCAACACACCCTTGAAGAGAGATCTCATGCAGAGTGGGAAGGATCAGCATGAGCAGTATGCATGTGTGGGAGTTTGCATCAATGAATTCATGGATAAACATGGGTGGACTAAGTTTGTCAGTATGCAAAACAACTATTTGTTGCTTTATAAAGAAGATGTACATCTTTCCTTCCTCCTTCCTTCCTTCCTCCTTTTCTCCCTAAAACAATGACCAACATCTCATCTGACACCCACCCATCCACCAGAAACACAAAACAATTGCATACTGCAATCAGCATGGCACCAGCCTCATCCCCTCTTTGCCCCTCTTTGGCTGTATCCTCTTATATTCTCTCAACTATTTCCTTCCAAATGATCACCTCACACCTGCCAATGAGAAGATCATAAACCCACATTGGAGAAGTCACAGCAACAAAGGGTGTGAAGTGGGGACAGGTTGCGCTGGCATAGGTCACATTGAAGGTGGCTAGTCCAGTTCTTTGTGTGAGGTTGGTTGAGAGGGTTATGGAGCGGTTTTTCACAGGGATTGAGTTGAGTGAGGAGGAGATGAAGTATCTTGAGGAACCATATGTTTTGTTCTGCTTTTTTTTGGCTCTTCTTTCTCTTGATGTTTGTTTGAATGTAGATATGAGCCAAAGTCAGTCTGGTGCCATACTTAGGTTGGGATAAGCAGTGCCAGCCAGCCTGTGGTTGAATGTAGAATTGGGTTCAAATGTTTTGACTAGATATTTGAAGTTTCTGTAGAATATTGATGTACATAATGATCCAGCGCAGGATTGTCGATATAAAATGGGGATGTGTCCAGCTCAGAGGAATCACAACATCACTAGTAAACTCAGCCCACAAGTCCCACTACACTCAAGATCAACACAACAATCCAAACAAAACCCTTATCAACTCCTGTGCAACAACCCCATGCACCTCCTCCATCAGATGCAGCTCATCCCCCTAGATCCCACACCCCCTCTGTGTCACATTGTCCTCACTGAAATCATACTCCACCAGGTTGTCCAGCACATCACTCAGCAGCCAATGCACCAAGAAGAGGAACACAGTTGCTTTGGAGTATGAGAGTGCAAATGAGGTGGCATGTGTGTACAGGGAGTCATTCCAGTCTTGATGCGTTCTTCCATTAGTTCTGTGGATGAGGATGTGATGCCTGTGGATTGGGGTTAGAAAATTTATATATGTAGTGTCATGATATCCACATGACCATTCCTACATACTGTAGCCAGTAAACTAGATACATTCCTTAGCTTTGTCCATTTACGTTTTAGGTATGTTGATACCTTATCTACATACCAGAACCACAATACATTTTACGTTTCAGTGCTACTAACATGTCGCATTGCAAGTCGCCATTTGTAGCCTTACACTTGGACAAAGCCCTTAAGACAAAATTTTAAATGGACGAGGATTCACCTGATATAGTGGAACAGGCTGCAACTTGAGTACTGTGGCTATTTCACATGAAATTGGCATTGGTGTTTGGTAGTGTGGGGGTGCATAGTGGTACAAGTGCAGGGATGACACATATCTAGTTGCACACTGCCCAGGCTGTGACAGATTACAGCAATGGTGTGACAGGTCTATCCACTGCCAGTAGCCAAGCCTGGAATCCCGGCCAACACAGGGAACAGATTTGCTCCCCTTGCCCCCGACAATTACACCATACTGCTGGGACCTGATGAGACAGTACCCAAGCCAAAACGACAACATCAGTGAGGACACCGTGCCATGGTTATCCATGCAGGGACCCCGAGATCCCCCTATTCAGTGCTCGAACTCCCTGTCACCCTGCAAATTCATGGCCCCAGAATGGCAAATCCTCAGGTTGTGGATACACAGGCAATAGTGGATTCCAGGGTGGGCTGCTGTTTTGTGAATCCTTGGTTTGTAGCAGAGCAAGGCATTCCCACCATTTGCAAGAAGCATCCTATGCGCTTGCATACCATCAACAATTTGGAGGTTAAATCAGGTCTCATCACCTGTGAGGTCCACTTACAGGTTGTAGTGGGTGAGCATGCAGAGACATTAGTCTTTGATGTTGCTGATATCAGGGATGACAACTTGATCTTTGGTGTTGACTGGCTGAGGTGCCACAACCCATCCATCAACTGGGTGAGGTCAACAGTGAATTTTAATTTGATGCATTGTAAGGAGTCTTGCTTGCCAAAAGGTGCAGGCAGCAGTGGTTGTGGTCTCCCTGCCAGCCCCAGGTGGTTCAAGGTGCCCACTGTCAAGGAGGGAGTTGGAGAGGGCAAGGAGGCTGAAGAGGAAGGAGGAAGCGGCATTCCAATGGGGGAGGTGGCAGTGATGGCAGAGGATGTGGACAGGCTGAGGCTACTAATGCCAGTGGACAGTGCAGCACAATGTTGCCCAGTGAGGGCATTTGCTCACAAGGCAATGTGTGGCTTGCTGGCAGGTTTGTGCCCATATGGTCAACTCCCAGCAGAGAGTTTTCATGGGCTCAAATGGGCACAGACAAGGACAACATGTTTCCAGTGGCAGCAATGTGATGAAGCAGTGCATGTAGCAAGGGCCTGTATTGATGAGGTGATAGCGGATATGGAGGCTGAGGCACAGCCCAGCAGTGGGAGTGGTGGGCATGCATTCTTAGAGCAAAGGTGGGACATGCAATCAGCACAAGGGGTGGCGGGGCCATAGTTGTTGCTAGTGGAAGGGCGAGCAGTGGTGGGTAGGAGTGTGTCACAGGTGTTGGCAGAGGGGGAAGCAAAGAGGAAGGGGGGGGAGTCAAAATCAGTGGAGGAGATGGTACCTGAGGAGTTTCATGAATTTCTCAATATCTTTGACAAGCAGAAGTCCAAGCACTTACCGGCACATGGAAAACATGATTTGGGGATTGATCTAGTGGAGGGGGCAGAGGTATCATCACCAGGGAAGCTGTACCGGCTGGCACCAGTGGAGTTGAGGGCATTGTGGGAGTTCATTGATGAAAACTTGGCAAAGGGCTACATTTGTCCATCCAGCACCCCATGTAGTGCTCCAGTCTTCTTTGTTAAGAAGAAGGATAGCTCATTGCGCCTGGTGGTGGATTTTCAAGCATTGAATGCAGTCACAAAACCTGATGCCTACTCAATCCGTCTGACAAATGAACTGTTGGACCAGTTGAAGGCAGCAAAGGTGTTCACAACATTGGATATAAGGTGGGGGTACTATAATGTCCACATTTGGGAGGGTGATGAGTGGAAGACATTGTTCAGGACATGGTATAGTCAGTTTGAGTTCCTTGTGATGCAGTTTGGCTTGCGTAATGCACAAGCGGCATTCCAGCACATGGTCAATGAGCTTTTTCATAACCTGGTTGATGTCTATGTGGTGTTATATCTGGACAACATAATCATCTTTTCTGAGGACCCCACACAGCATGAAGCTCATGTTCAAGAAGTCCTCTGGCATCTCTGGGAGGCTAACCTATTCCTCAAGCCAGAAAAGTGTTGTTTCCACACAACAGAAGTGGACTACCTAGGATTGAAGATTTTGCCATGATGTGTCGGAATGGACTCGGTGAAGGTCAATGGGGTGACACACTGGCCAGTCCCACGCAACCTACACCATGTAAACCAGTTCTTAGGTTTCTGCAATTTCTACCGACATTTTGTGGAGGATTACATGACAATTACACAGCCCTTGGAGAGGTTGAAAAGGAAGAATAGCATGTGGCAGTGGGGGGAAGTGGACCAGAGGGCATTCACTTATTTGAAGGCAGCATCCATTCACCAGTACTCATGATGCTGAACATGGAGGCACCATTCAGAGTGGAGACAGATGCATCAGATTTTGCGGTTGGAGCAGTTTTGTCACAGAAGGCACAAGATGAGGAGTGGAGGCCAGTGGCATTCTTCTTGAAGGCAATGCAGCTGGCAGAACAAAACTATGATGTGCATGATAAGGAGTTACTGTCAGTGGTGAGAGCATTTGAGGTGTGGCAGCCTTACCTGGAAGGGAGCCCAGTCCCTGTTGACGTCGTTTCGGATCATCAAAATTTGGAGTATTTCATGAGGGCTCACAACCTAAATTGATGGCAGGCAAGGTGGAGCTTGTTCCTCAATTGCTTTGTATTTCTGATTCACCACTGGCTGGGGTTGTCTGAGTGCAGGACCAGATGGTTTGTCTAGGAGGCCAGACCATGAGGTGCCAGAAGGGGAGAAGGACAATGCAGGACAGAGGGTGTTAACAGAGGAGAAGGTGGTGAGGAGGGCAGTGGTGGTGGCATTGGAGAAGTGCAGAGAGTCAGTGGTGGTGGTGCAGGTTGCAGCGCAGGCAATACTTGCAGATGGGAACATCTTAGAGAAGATTTGGGTGGCATCACTGAAGGACCCCAAACTGACGCTGATGTAGACATTGTTGGAGGCACCAGCATTGGTGAGGACATGGCTGAAAGAATTCATGGTGGATGGTAGGCTGGTACAGTTCTGAGGGGGGCACAATGGATGAGTGGTACCATCATGCACGTCTGTCATTGCACCCTGACAGACATGGGTTTTTGCACTTGAGAGGCTGGTGTTTTAAACCTGACTATGTCCAACAATTTTGACGCAAATCTGACATCTTTCACCACTTGCTGATTACTCAGCAGGCCAACAAACATCCTCTTGTGACCCTTTCAAAGACACCACTGTGACCTGACTCTAACAACGACCAACTCAGGCCCCACCATCACGTCACCACAAACCACCTCATCAGCATCCAGCCAAGCCAGCCATCCAGCACATTTCATCATACAGTGTAATACTGGACATGCTCCCGATGTGGCCTCACTACCCGCACACTGTCCCTTCTGGCAAATTGGCAAGCATAGTAAGGACAATGGACTGAATCACTGCACTGTGGTGGCAGTGCCCCAGTGTAAGCCTGGGGGAGGACTGGAGATCATGATGCCAAGTTGCCAATGGAACAGCACGGGCCACGGAGTGTGAAGAGGATTGATGATGTTGATTGGTACCTGCTGAGCATGATTTTGGGTATAACTGCTGTGGAGGCAGTGATAGACACACCTTATATAGGCATAATATGGTTATGCAAACACAAACTGGTACAGAGGCTTACTTACGACAGGAGAAATAGATACAAGATCATGTGATGGTAGTTGAACCTGATGTAGGGCTATGCCCCAATTGGTTAATAGAATTAAAAAAAATGGTTCTGAGGTTTGGTCTACATGCTGGATGGTGACGAGATTAAATTGTTGATCCTCCAACTCTACCATGACTCGATTCCTGTGATGCATCCCTGGACATGCAAACACATTGGCACTGGTGGCATGGAACTACTACTGGCCATGTATGTCAGAGTTTGTAAGGCAGTATGTCGAGGGGTGTGAAACATGCCAATGTATCAAGCCCTGCTGTCAGAAACCTTTTGGCCCACTCCAACCGCTAGAAATCCCTGATGGCCCATGGCAACACATTTAAACAGACTATATTGGCCCACTCCCTACTTCATGTGGGTATGATGCAGTCCGGGTCATCTGCAATAAATCAACAAAACAGGCACATTTCCCAGCAGCACACTCGACTGACGACACCACAGCAATGTGTAATACATTTATGGAAAGAGTTTGGTGCCTGCATGGGACACTGAAAGAGATCATGTCAGACCAGGGGCCACAGTTTGTGGCACGGTACATGAAGAGGATGGGGGAGTGGTTGGGCATCAAGCCAGCACTGTCAACAGCACACCACCCACAGATGGATGGCCAAATGGAGAGGGTGAACCAGGAATTGGAGATTTATCTGCACGCATTTGTTGACTATTATCAAGATGATTGGGTCAACTGGTTACCTTTTGCCAAGTTCATGTACAACAACTGAGTCAGTGCAGCCATGGGCATGTCCCCATTCTATGCTGAATATGCATATAACCCGTTGTTCTCCATTGACCCCGTTAATTCCCAATCTGTCCCAAGGGCTGACAACCATCTGGATAAGATTTGAGAGGTGCAGGGGGAACTGAAGGGGCTGTTGGAGTTAACGGCAGAGCGGATAAAGAGATTCTATGATGCGTGGGTGGATGAGTCCCCAGATTACAATTTACATTGTAGGTGACCGAGTTTACCTGGAACGCGTGGACTTGCGCTTGTACTGGCCGAGCCACAAGTTGGACTTTAAATGGTTTGGACCCTTCAAAATCTTGCAGAAGGTATCAAATATAGCATACCAATTGGCTCCACTCAACGGCTGGTCCATTCATGATGTCTTTCATGTATCATGCCTTGTTCCAGCTTGGGAGGATACACTCTTGGGCATAAACAGGAGCTGCCACCACCAATCCAGATGGAGATGGGAGACAAAGTTGAGATAGGAGGATATTGCAAGAGAGAAAGATGAGAGGTGGGGTGTCAGAGTTCTTAGTGCGGTGGAAGGGGTATGATGAGAGCAAGAACAAGTGGCTGAAGGAATTGGAGGCCATTCAGGAATTCAGGGAAAACAAATAAATGCACAGGAAGAGTCGACATGGCAAGAAGCATGATTGGCACCAAGATAGGTGCCCAGACAGAAGTTTTTTTTTTCCCTCTGCCTTACAAGTGGGGGGCAGGTGTCACAATATCCATGTGACCATTCCTACATACTGTAGCCAGTAAACTAGATATGTTCCTTAGCTCTGTCCATTTACATTTAAGGTATGTCAATACCTTATCTACATACCAGAACCACAATACATTTTACATTTCAGTGCTGCTAACACATTGCATTGCGAGTTGCTGTTCACAGCCTTACATGTACGGTGTGTATGAGGGGGAGGGGATGGAGAGTGAAAGTGAGCAAGTACAAATACGTACCTTGTGGTAAACAGTTGGCAGGCGAAATGTCAAACAGGACAAAGTTCCTAGCTCTGGTTTTGATGTACAGATCATGCAGCACATGGAAGATTGTTTCAACAATCGAGTTGAGCTTGTCTTCATCAGTCATCCTGCAGTTGTTGATACCAAAGAATATAATTGCCATCAAATGGGGACAGTGTGTCAGCTGCAAATTTTTGTGTGGGATTGGGCAGAATGACAAACAGTATATTGTGCTATCCAGATCCAGGTTTGACTTTGCAAGTGTTTTGGAGGGGTGGGTTCTTTTTCTTTGTTGCTGGAGACTCGGAGCATGAGGAAGAAATGAGAGAGCTGGGATGAGAGGTCATCAGAGGGGGTGGTGCCTGGAAATGCGAAGTTGAGGAGCTTGTGTTCCTTGACATTCTGAATTCGTTGTCTAACATGATCAACCTCATTTATATATGAGATGAGTGATGTGCTAAACGGTTTAGGAGCATGCTCAGATGCACTCATGTATCACCCTCATGGGATTTACTATATGAATCCCTGCTGTTTGATGAGTGTGGCATGGGTAATTCATGCTCAATGAGTAAGATGAGATAGGTATCTATGTATGAGGCACTTACAAGATGATGATGTTCTGGAATGAGTGGTGCGCATGCCAGTGTGTGCCTCCTTGGGATATCATGAGGCAGCCTGCATCAGTTTGTCAGTCAGATGTTTCTCAATCAGACAAGATCCGCATGAATGTGAAAGAAGGGGTAGAGCTGAGGGAGCAGGAGGGCTAAGTTTTGAGTCAGTGGTTTCTCCGCATCTGCATCTGGATTTGAGGAGAGGAGTTGTGTTCTAGATTTCTTTGGATCCCTCCTGAGCTGCTCATCTGGACATGTACACGTGCTGGGGGCATGGACAGAGTCTTCATGATGCAAAGTCAGATTGCCTGAATGCACCTCCTCCGAGTGTCATTTCCGTTTGTGAGAAGGTGACTTGGAAGGCATGGATATTTGCAGCTTTGTTCAGTTTGATATCCTGTGAATGAATTGGATGCATGACGTGAAGGAAACAGAAAATGTGGTGCACATGTATGTGCATGCACAGTCACACTTTGGTCATGTCTTGATTTCAACATATTTGAATCGTGTTCTCATCAGAACTTACAGAATCATGTCTGTGCTTGTTCTTTGGTTGATCTTTTGACATTTGTTTGAATGTAGATACAAGCAGGCCCAAGCCCATGCTTAATCTGCCACAGCCATAACCAACCAGAGCCTGGTTTGAAACTGAACTACATCGCTCTAGGCTGCTGTAGGCCAGCTCTTACCCAAGGGTGTAACTCTGGATGGGAACGTTTGATGCTATGGAGGGTGCTTTTAGAGGGTCTCAGATGGTGCGGCATTGTTTGTGTCAAATGTTCAAGTTCTGCATGTATATTGTAAGTGGTTACTATATCCTATGATTTTTGTGCTACTGACGCATCAACATCTGAACTAGTAGAGTTTATTACTCTCACGTACATGTATTATATGATGACCTAGATATCTCCTGCCTCATAGTTAATTGGCTCTAGCTGTGACTTGTCTGAATTGTGGTTAATGTGAGTCCTTGCCTTGTTTTGTTACAGTGCTCATCTGATTCTTCCTTGGTTTCTACAGAATTTCACAGCTCACTGGTGGATCTGAGTTGGCTGCCTAGGATGCTCTATTCTGCCTATCCTCTCACATTCCATCTGACACTTCAATATAGACCTGTTAAACACCCCACGTGATGGCACCTTAATCATCTCTATCAGAGATTCCTTTGTGTTTTCTCTCTCATCTGCCTTCATGAGGCTCATCTCACTGTATCTTTCATGACCATGTCAATTTCTCTCTGAGGCCATCACATTTCCTGTTGGACAGACAACTGGATGCCAAACTAGTACTCAGGTGAATGTGCTCCATGCAATATACCAGCCCGTGCTTGGGAGGAGTGGAGGATTATTTTATCCAAGCAGGAGCCCATGGAAATGTACCATTGTTTGTCCTTGCCCTTCCTCCTCAAGCTTCTTACTCTGACTTCCATGCAGTCCATGATAATCTGGAGCTATTCTCCCCTCCATTGTTCAGGATAGATGGCCTCAGCATGTTGTGAGCCATTCTTTCTGACTTCTCTCTGAACTTCCAAATGCATCTGGTGCAAATATTTCCTGTTACTTGTTCAGATCATATCTAGGGCAGTGGATCAACTGCTGTTGCCCACTCAAGATGCAACGAGTGCTCCGTTATCACATTTGGATTGGAATGTGAAAGTTTAGGTTTGAGAAGTTACTTGATTGACTGATGAAAAGGCAGCTAATGCCGATTGCAAAATGTTCAACGTTTCTGTCAACGTTCAGCATTTGATTTTACCATGGTTCCCTTTGTCATATCTCCCAAAAATGGAGTTGTACACCAGAAGGCAGCTAACTGATATGTTCCCTAATGGCAACTGAAAGGCTTCACACAAGATTTTTTGATGATTGATACAACCTAATTGGATGACACATACTTTCTGATGGAGTATTTTAGGTATGTAGGATTTATGGACTCATCAACTAGCACTTTCCAAATGTCACATAAAGACTCAGAGTACTCGTAGCTCCTGATCCTAATATCATCATGGTCCTCATTCATTATTCTGAACACCCTAACCTCTTTACCACAGTTTGCAAGCCGGTTGGGAAGCTTTCATGGTCAATGATGACTCACACAAGTGTTCTTTGCATGTCATGAGAGAAATGTCCACTTTTGGCTAGCATATTACAGCAATATTGCAGAGTTCTTTTTTCCACATGTTCTTCCAGCCATTTGAATATTGTTGCTCCAGCATTGTTCTGTTCAACAAACAGAGACCATACTTATAGGGCTACTGGAGCTTCTAACCAGCTCTGAAAAGGTTCAGTAGAAGCAGCACACAGGTATTTACTAAAGATAGCAATGTTTTGTTTGAGCAGATCAGGATTGGCAAATAGAATTGCATACCGATATTGAAATGGCTGTCATGCCAGCTCAGGAGTTCATAGCCTTTATATCAAGATTCCACAGTGCAGGTACCTTCTGGCCTTTACCATCACCATCCCCTTGGCATCTCCAACTGCCAGACCCAATATGTTGAAGATGCTCTATATCATGGTGCTTTTTGTAATGATCTGGGTCTCTACATACACTACAGCTCGTTCTGGTAGTACACATGTAGTTGTCAAGCAGACAGGCTACCCTCATCAAGGGCCTCATGACATGGCCCTGTTAAGCACTCAGCAAACCGGCATTCCAGATGTACCAAGCCAATGCACATCGATCTGCAATCCTCCTCTTACAGCCATAGCCAATGTAAGCTTCAGCCTTGCTAGCTAAGCCTGTCTGTCTAATGCGATTGTGCCTAATTTGAAGAGCTGTTCCCCACAGCAATGCTGCACAGCTATGTTTGAAGCAGAATATTTTAGCTGTTTTGTCTGCATTGGTAACACTGTCAATTTGACAGATTACTTGAGTGCCCAAGCGCTGTTCAATGATGAGCTGGTCATATGCATTCTTCCATTCCAATGATATTTAATTCTCATTCCCATGTCATTGTCTTCCAAGAACTCGAGCAACAGTGTGCAGCCTGTGGCCTTGGTATCCCCATTCTTTTTTTGCCAGGCCAGGAAATCAATAGCCCATCACCCAATCGCACGACGTTGGTCAGTAGTCCAGAAATGAATTCAGCAAGCTTAAGCTCTTTGACATTGACACAATTGCCTTTCTTATCAATAGCTGCATTGCCAAGCTCTTTTGTCCAACAAACCATCACCGCTGTTCCCAGATCTACTAGTGTTGTGGGAGAAGGCAATGGGGCGCTTCTAATGGGAGTTCACCTATCCTTTGTGTGGGCTGCCATTCTTAATATTGTCATTATGGCCATTAGGTATCTTTGATAAGGAGACTGCAACAGGAGAAATTGAAGATACATATGTCCTTCGTTCTATTATTGACTGTCCATTCTCAAGAGCATATAACTTCTTAGGAAACCTCATAGTATGTGCTACATATTGAGTTGAAACAATAGCAGGTGGGGGTAAAATAAGTGATATTGATAGTCTATTTACTACAGTAGTAGACTACTTATATACTTGTGTGTATGGCAAAATACAAGAGAACTACAAAAGTGTCTATTATAGTAAGTTCTGGCAGGGTGAGGACATATAACATAGTAGCATGTACATAGTGAAACAAGGGGAGGAAAACATATGGCATAACTGGTGACCATAGTGGGAGACTTGGATTGGTTACTCACTTTCCAACTCTCCCCCTCAAGCCAATGTCATCCCAAGAAGTTGAAACATAATCATATCCTTGAAAGCAGGGTGTGGCAGTGCTTTCATGAATACATTGGCGTGGTTGTCCTTTGATGTGCAGTGGGGGATCATGACTTCATGAGAAGTGATGTGCTCATGTACAAGATGATGGCAGATGTCAATGTGTTTGCTGTATGCATGAAAGATGGCACTGCTGGCAAACAAGATTGTGGATTGGTTGTCTGTGATGAGATCTGTTGGCCTGTCATCAGAGAAACTGAGTTTGTAAATGAGTGTGCATAACCAGATGATTTCACAGGTGGCATGGCAGAGAGCAATGTATTCAGCCTCCATGCTAGATAGTGCAACAATGGGCTGCTTCTTGGAACTCCAAGTTGTGGGTCCACCAGAGATGATAGTGATGTATCTAGAAATCAATTGTCAATTGTTGGGACTGTTTCCCCAGTCAGCATCAGAGAATATTGAAGAATGTTGTTGGATTTAAAGTCAGCAGGATTGTAAGTGATGCCAAGATCAAGTGTACCTTTGAGGTAGTGAAAAACTCGTTTGATCATGGTCTAGTGTTCAGGTCCAGGGTGTGATGAATATTGACTGAGATGATGGACAGTGAAAGAAATATTGGGTCATGCAGACAGAGATGCCCAGAGGAGCATCCCAATAGTGGCAGGGTAATGGCATTGGATGTCATCATGACATGGATCATCATTGTTGAGCTTACAAAGCTTGGTGGTCAGATTGTGGTAGGCACCATGGCCATGCTGTATCACCTGTGCCACCCCACCCTGCTCTCCCATAGGCCTCAGCAGTTCACTCCCATCCTCCATCACCAATCTCCCTTGCACATTGTACTTAATCAACTGTCCCTCCAATAGCAAGCTCATCTCAGGGCAATGGTGGTATCTGTCCAGATGCACTTGTATTCTGCCACACATCCCACACCTTTGCTGGTTCAGAGTCAGGTTAGGGAAATTACTTTGAGGTGGACCCACTTGCAATGGAGGCAGTGATAATGGCAGGCATGCATGAGAACCTGACTGGAAACCCTGAGACTGGACCTGAGTGACCTCCACAAATGCCAACAAAAGCTTCTCCATCTTCTTTGCCAACTGCTCATTATGGTTCTCCTGTTCCCTCATTGACAGTGCCACTTCTCCCTTCATCTTCACTTTCTGCTGAGACTTGTCCTCAAATCATACCTTCTTCTCCCTCTTCACCAGCACATTGTCTTCATCATCCAAACTCTCTGAGTCCACCTTGATCCTCAATGGAACCTTCCTGACCCTCACATCAATATCCACCACCTTGAACTCTTCTTGCAAATACCCCACCAAGTCTGCCACATCTGGCACCTCAGTCAACTTCCTTTTCTCCTTGGGAATCCACTTCTTCACCTTTGCTCAAAGAACCTCTGGTATCCCTCAATAAAAGCACAAGTTTACCTCATTCTGAAGGATCAGATTCTTGGACACAAATGGCATTGACAGCTGCATGAACTTGTGGTAGTACTGATTCACATCCTTCAGACTCATGATCTCTCCCTCCTCTCCATGCTGATCCATCCACACTTGCAACCTGTCCACTGATGTGTTTGGCTCATCATCTTCATCACCATACAAATTCTCTAAAGCCACTTGAACACCTCCCCAATTACTTCTTTCCCACAATTCCAAGGGTGTAATCACCTTCCTGACCTTCATCAAACAATATCTCAGGGCAAATGAAGGCAACACCAGCTCAGGCACTCCAGCCACCTCCACATGCTGCTCAAGCGCATTCAAAAACTTCTCCCCTTGTTTCTTGTTTCCCTGTAAAATGTGGTGCCATTTGACTTCCTGGGATCAGCATAGGCATGGTAATGCTCAGCAAACTTGTACTAGTTGATTCTGACATCATCTCCTACTCAAAGTCCAAGGCTTGCAAAAAGACAGAATATATGCACATGTTTGAGGAATGTTTGATTGGTATGTGAGTTCAACATGAACTCGATAGTTCAAAGAGCACCAAGATATAGTCGAATGGCCAGTGAGAACTTCCCCCCTGTGGTGGTCACCAACTGAAGAAGAGGGAACTGGCTACATGGGACTAGACTTGGTGACCCAAAAAAGAGAGAAGGAGCTTTAAGTGTAGAATACTCTGGTGAATGTGATGTAGTAGATAGCAGTCCATAATGATGACATGTCACAGACTTCAAGACCAGAGTGAGCAGTCCAGGCCAGACACAGAAGTTTGATGGCAAGCTGACAGTTGCAGAGCACAGGCAAAACCAATAAAAGCAAGACCAGTAAACAAAACATGTGGGACACATGAAACAATGGACAACAAAACTCTTGATAGTCAAGTTTTGGAACAAAAGAGAATCACATTTGCAAAGTACAGTTTGCATAGCTGACATAAAACAGAACCTTATTTCTCCATTCTTCCAGACCCCAGCCCATCTTCCGTGTTACTGTCATGACCACCTGCTCATCACATCTTGCATTTGGGACCAGTCCCCAACACCACATGCAATTTGCATAACCTTTCAACATGGCAACTCACCTGCTCACCAGCAGCATCTCCTCACCACCCAATCAGCCTTCACAGAATTCTATCTCCTTCTATGCATCCACAAGCCATTCCACCTTCTCTACCACAACTTGTAACTTCTGGCTCCTCTACCACCACCTGAGGCAGAGGAGCAGTCACAGTGTTTGATGGACCAGTGACAGCAGGAACAACCACATTAGAACCTGAGACAGTCATGCCCATAGTGGGGAAGTGCTCAAAGTGAAGGTCCTTGAGAATCTTGATTATGTTCATTTCCTTTTGAAAGTGACCCTACCAAAATATTAGCAGCAAAAACATAGAATGACAGAAAGACTTATGATGTATTTTTTGTAAGGTTGTGCCCAGGGTTCCTTAAAGTAGTGCTGCCACAGCAGCACTCTCACATGCAACAACTTAAACTCATCCTTCCATAATATGTCAGAGTCTGAAAGCCCTCCCATGTGCAAAGCAGCTTGCTGATTGTTTTGAGTGCATCTTGACCATGCTCAAAGTTCTTCACCAGACAAAGAACATCATGTAAAAGAGGCACCACTTGGGTAACAAAAGTGTGAACCATGATCTTGGCTATCACTGCCTCCATCACCTCTTGCTTTGTTGGAGTCATTACACTGGATGAGATGAAATCTGTAGTTGTTAGGTGGATCAAGATGTGACATACTAAAAAGAGTGTGACAAAAAAGAGAGAGTGAGGGAGAACTGAGAGAGGAAAGTGGGTGCTTGGAGAGAGTCTTTTATAGAGCAGTGAAGATAAAAATAGGTGCTTGTTCAGGCACTGAGGAAGGAAGATCAAATATGAGTGAGATCAACATTGGTCATAACTATGGTGATTGACTGAGGACAGTCAAGATTTCAGTTGGGGGGAGGATGATGAGTCACTGTCAGTGCTGGACACATATTTTTCATTTTTTCTTGATATTTCACTACTGGTAGATATGATGTACCTGTCATGTGATTATGCATGTGACTTTCCAGGCTGTACAGTCACTTTCATGTATTAGACCCCTGTAAGCACAAGACAAGCTTAATGTATTAGGGCCTCTCATTTAGAAGGCATGTGACCAGTGCCATGCAGCACCAAATAGCTTGCGGGGACCTCCTCATGTGCTCGCTGCTCCCTGACATCCATTCAGGCCATGCATTACCCCACATCGCCAGCCCCATTGTTGCCTACCTCTGTGCTGTAGTCTGTGCTCTACTGTATCTGGATCACATATTGAAATCTGTGCCTACATCTATAAATAGGCACTCTGTCATGTACCTCATTTCACCTGTATTGAAATCTGTGCCTACATCTATAAATAGGCACTCTGTCATGTACCTCATTTCACCTGTATTGATGATAGTGATGTTTCCTGTCAGTAAGGATGTGCTCTTTGATCATTCTCATACCAATATATTTTTGATGCTCATTCTTGAATATTTGCATTTCCAAGTAGTGAACTCTTTATAAAACATATAATATAACATATCAGAATGACTGGCCACAGCAAGAATAGCCTCCTGCTAGATCATCTTGAGTGTCTATGTCACTATCCCTTCCAATCATGATTGCCTTGCATTACATGCTGAGTACTGCCCTTTTGTATCTCCAGAATTCTGATTTTCTAAATGTTCTTCTATGAATAAAATATGGAAGAAACATGTCATATCATATGATTTATATCATTATTGAGCTCTACACTGAGTACTGCCATTTGGTACTAAAATTATAATATTCTGAAATTTCTTCCAGGAATAAAATAAGAAAAAGACATATCATATCATTCTTGAGCTTATCTCCATCCTTCATCAAAGAACTTTCTTTTTTATGAGGATCATTATATAGACTGACAATTATGATAATCACAAGCAACACAAAGCAGATGACAATAACAACAAAAAAGGCAGTCCACAAGATTTATTTACTGCATCACCAAGCCCAAACTACTTCCTCCCACTGAGAAAACATGAGCTTTGGCCTCACACCCTGTATGAGCAACTTACTGAGTGTTCTTCTTCCCTTTTCCATGAGGGGCAGGTTCATGACTTTCAGTGTTGCTCAGTGGCTTGCCATCAGCATCTATGGTGAGTGGGATGACTTCTTTTGTCCCATGCAGCTTGTGAACATGTTTCCTGAGGATGATCAATTTGTTTGCAGTCATATTGTTGGCAATCTTTGGCTGCAGAGTGGACCTTGCCTGGTGAGCCTTCTTCTTGGGTTGCTCAGCCTCAGGTGCACATGGGACCAGTTGCTTCCTCAATCCCATGATGAGTCCACTCCATTCTTCCTGTTCTTCCACAAGGAACATCAAATGTGAATGTGGAACAGCAGGATCAGGCAAGAATTTGTCATAGAGTGTGAGTGGGAATATGAATGTCTGGAGGTAGAATGGTGGGGTCAAGCTGGCAGAAATGATACTCAAAGAGGTTCAGCTACTTCTTCAGCAAGCTCAGGCACTGTGCAATTGGGAGATTATGTGATACCAGGGGTCGTAGAGACCAGGCCATCTGTCAGTTACATTGGAGCCAAGACTGGAGGTGGCTGCAAAGCCAAAGGTGCCTCCAAATCAAGAGATGTGACATGAGTGGTCTGGACACCAACTGCTGAAGGAGTGGGAGCTGAGATTTGCAGTGTCAAGGCATCTGGCAATAATTGTGGATCAATCACTGTCATGTCAAATGTTGTGGTAAGTCCCCCATCCTCGTCTTCCAAATCAGATGTTGTATACTCTGAGAGCCCCCCATCTTTCAATGTTCCAGCACTCTTAGGCACATCATTATTCACAGATTCCTCTGATCTCAGGGTGTGAGCCAAACAGACCTTAGGAGCTATTCAGAGAGTCAATATAGGGAGAAGGGAATGATGAATGAGAATGCTCACAGAAGCAGGAACTTGCAAAGAATAAAAACAGTTTCAAGACCTGACTGTCATAGTCATCATGGTATGTCTTAAATGAGTAATTGAGGGAGTTTCTTGCAAAGTTGAAACTGTGGGAATTGAGTGCTGGTTCAATAAAGGTAATGTAACAACATATGATACTGTCCAAATATGCCCATCCAAGTAAGATGGATCAGGCCTGCCACCCAGAATGGTCTATACCCAGCCTGTCCATTCTTGCAGGGTGTGATTGATCTGTTCCATAACATCAGGGAGACCCATGATCATACTACAGAACCAGATGTGAGTCAAGTTAACTTGCAATGAGCATCTTTGAATTGTTCAAGGACTTGGCCTCGCACTTCTTCCGACTCAGCATCCCATGCTTTGTTTATATTCTGCTCAACAATACCAATCACATATCTTGGGCATTCACTTGGATCCATTGCAGCAAGTTCCTCATCCACCATCAGCTTGATCTTACTCACATAATACTTTGCCACATAGGCCTTGGTTACTTGCAAGTGATGGGATGACTTTGGGTTAAAGTCAAGAGAAATGCCTCTGTTCCTTTTAACTTGCTTCATAGCTTGGGATTGGTTCTGGAACTATTCCTTTAGTTGCTGGATAGGGCATGTTGAACAAGGTTAACTTTCAATATAATGAGTTTACCTTCTTCGCTGCAGTATCTGATCTGATTTTCAGTGTCTAGTTTTCAGGGTTCATGTCATCATTTCCTGTTGGCACTGGCCACTGCTTGAACCACTTCTTTTCCAGAGAAGGCCAAAATTTTGAGGGGATGCCCTCTGCTTGATGATGGAGGTACTTTTCTAAATAGCCTTTGAGAAATGTTTTCTGCTCATCAGTGGTCCAGTGCCTGGTGCTATCTCTTGAAAGTCATCAGACTAAATGATGAAACATTCTCAGATATGCATACCTTAATAGCTGGGCCTGTTCTATGCACTGAGGCCACCCTGGCCCAGATCTGCTTCTGGCTGATTGTGGATAAGTCCAATCAACTATATAGTTACTGATTGTGGCTGAATTCAAAGAGTGCTGACTTTGATTTATTGCTAAAACTTTGAACCATCATCATCTGACCCAACTTACAGCATGGTTCAACACAACAGACATTCCATCAGCTCAAACAATCCAATAACTGTGTCTCACATTGTCACACCCTCGGTTGGGCATCAATGTATCTACCACCAGAGGTAAGTTTATCCACCAAATCTGATTGATTTAGGTTGACAGTGTATAGATGCCAATGCTCAACCATTCACCATCACCTTACCTGATGCATTGACTGCCTCCAGTGGAGATGCATCCACTGCACCATCTGGACCCCTTCTGAACTCCTCCAGAAGCAGCGGTGCTGCAGATCCTTCTGGTATGTATATGTTATATCATAAGTTTATTGACCATTTGTGTTTCTCAATAATGTTCCTATTGCAGCATCTGTTACCTCTGCAACTGTAGCCACCACTCCTGCCACTGCTGCACCTGCTGTAGTTGCAGTGCCCAACCCTGCTGCTGCTCCCACTGTAGCTACAACCCCTGCTCCTGCCGCTGCTCCCACCCTTCCATGGATGGTAAGTCATTTAGACTTCCTTTTTTGGACTGCATTCTTAGCTCAGTTTCAGGCTCAAAGTTGGCCTTCTTGTCAATGGAGTCTGCAGCTTCTGTGTTAAAAAATCCTCAAGCCAGAAAGATGCCATTGATTCTTTCAAGGAGGCTGAAGCTGCCAGCCTTGTCCAAGTCCGTCATTGAACTGTCCTGCCCTCATTTCATGTATTTGTACTATATTGTCATGATAATCTATTGTGTGTCTTGTGTACTTTGCGCATGATTGTACTTTGTGTGTGACTGATCACAAAATGTAATGACTATAAGTAAATGATGTTTATATTTTGATCACAAAATATAATGGCTATAAGTAAACAATATATATTGATCACAAAATCTAGTGACTGTAAGTGAACAATGTATATATTTCAGTCAGTTTGATACATGAGCTCCTTCTTGCAGTGTGCCTCTACAATGGCCTCAGGATCTATGAATAATGATGTCCTCAAGCTGAGTGATGATGTGACAAATCCATTTCAGCAGCTCACCTGCCTGAGTCAATTCCTCCTCCACTCCCTCCAGCTGAAGGATCTTATGATGATACTGTAGTGCTTTCATCAAAAGTTCCTGGAAACTGACAGCAGAGTCCTCAAAGATGGTGTTGGAGGCATCAGTAGGGAGGACAGTGGTTGTGTATACCTTGCATAGTGATTCAAAGTATGAGTACATGTTTCCTCCAACAATTTCATTGACAGTACTATTGATCTTGTGCAACTTTTGACTCCAAAACTTGATGGAATGTTCCTTGTTGCTGGTGCTGAATGACAATGTTAGGTGATCCAGGGCTAAGATTGTGGTAACATACTATCTAGCAGGATCATTGGTCAATTTTCTATCCATTGTCTTTGGTGATACCTTTGCCATGGTACTACCAGTAGCTCTAGACAATATTTCAGTCATCGAGCATATCTTCTGAGTACCAGAGCATACTGATGTTGTCTTTGATACAATTTATTGCACTGAGCACAGATCAAATCCCTATGTCTTGACTGAACTCATGAGCTGTGATCATAAACCTTGAATAATGAATGTACATACTTGTGGTAACTCTGCTTGCTTTGTTCATTCTGTGCTAGCCTTTGCTCTTCTGAGGTATGATATTTCCAAGGCTGCACCATGATCAATGATTGGTTGGGGGATGGAGTACATGGAAGCAGTCAGGGTAGAAGTTGTACCAAGATTGCTCTTTGTCTGATGAAAACTACTTTTTGCACATTAGACTGGGGTTCTGCTCAGTTTAGGCACCAAGGTACTACTGAATACTCTAAGCAGTCAAGGTGTTGCAATTCTACAAACAAGGTATTGTTGACCAATCATCAGCAGACAAAGTGATGAAAGTGGTCAGGGTAGGAGTTATCACGAAATCATGATTGAACCTGAGTGAAATCTGAGCTTCATCTAATGAAAACTCAAAATGTTATAAAACACTGGTTTTTTTTTTTTTTGGGATAGCTAACATTATAGGAACTGAGGTCTCTGATCATTCAAAAACAGGTATATTATGATATCAACAAGTGTGTTAGAGGGAATGACAGTCAGGGGTTCAGCCACTCAGCTCACTCCAGCATGTTTGTATGTGTTGGAATGTGCCAAGTTCAACCTTGTTTTTTTTTCCCTGTTTCAGAATTCACTGACCTGGTAAGTTATTCAGTTCACTTGATTGGTTGGCAACTAAAATATGAGAAATGAGCCAGGGATGAGGTGAAAAAAAAAGATCTCTCTCTGAATCATCTCTTGGGTAGGAAATGGTGCGCTGACAAGACTCAAGGCATGCTGCTCAAAAAAATGGCTCTAATTCATATGTGAGCATCATGCAAGGGAGAAGTCCAGACTTTTCTTTGTCTCTTTCAGCATATCTGGTGGGATTGCTTTCCCTTCCCTGAAGTTGATCAGGAAGTTTGGGAGCATAGGGTCCATTGTCAGGTGAGCTTTGTTCAACTATGCTTCTATACCAAAAAACAAACTTTGAGAACAGATGATTTAGGCAGGGTGGGTGCTTGGAAAGGATTACACTAGCTCTGTGTATGAGGATTGGCCAAGGTTCCTCAGCCTCAAGCATGATCATAAGCATTGTATGCATGTATGATTGTGCTAGAGAGCTCCATGCAAAAACACATTCAAAGCCATTGAAAAGGCCTTGATGATTAACAAGGCATGCAATATTACTGGAATTGTCACAACAGCATGCATTCATCATGGCCGCTTTGCTCTCAACAGTGTAATTAACTTGAAACATGGCAAAGGACAGGTTTACACCAACTTCTCTGTTATGAGGGCAGTCAAAACGACAAATATGGAACACACCAAGGTAAAAGAGGATTTTTAGTCGAGTGATGGATGAGTTGTATGCCTCCATTGCTTAGTGTGAACCAGTTTGCATGTTTGTCCATAGAATCTGCAAATACATCTCCTGTTGTTGACACTTCTTCATCGGAACCTGAAACTGTAAGCACCCTCTTC